>JAQFYZ010003133.1:0-14356 GCA_034695085.1 Cylindroiulus punctatus | reverse complement strand
CGTTTGCAGCAGAAGATCTTCTGCTGCAAACGACTCATACTTTCTTTGCTTTCTCGAGAAAGCAAAATAAAATCAATTACATTGCTAGCTTGTCTGTGCTTTTGGAAGTTTATTTCGTTTACTTTTTGTTTGCAGGATGCGTTATGTCCATTCTTTCCTCAAGTGGTACAAACAACGCCTTTGGATCAGGGTTATCCTTCTCCGGCACTTCCTGCAAACGCGCCAGAGATGGCTTCGTTAGGTCGACCAAATTTTCCACCGATTTCTACAGGGGCGATTCGCCCTGCATCTGCTAGTGATGACATAGTTATGCTGCCATCAACGTCCCATCCTCGGACACGATCACTGCATTTCGTCGTTGAGTTCGGAGACAGAGTTGTTCCGATAATTGTACATGACAGCAATACAGTAGGCAAGTTGAGTCTGCGTTATTCATAGTATGTTATACCGTATCGCACATGTATTTCATGAGTGACCCTTGAACCCCCAAAGTGTGATATATATATATATAGAACTAACAAGTATTTAAGTAAAATTAAAATTAGTAGTAGGCAACATGTTCATGCCAGATTATCTCTCAGTTTTTTCTTTATCATCAATTTAATTTAGTACCCCACTGTCAGAATTCTTTATGGTAGGGGCTATTCCAATGTGCAACATTTCTCTAATCGATTTGCAACTTAATTTAGTTCCTCAGTGGACTAAATTTTACTAATTAGGTTGAAGGTTAGTGTTGTC
The DNA here is from genome assembly GCA_034695085.1 of Cylindroiulus punctatus. Taxonomy (NCBI): domain Eukaryota; kingdom Metazoa; phylum Arthropoda; class Diplopoda; order Julida; family Julidae; genus Cylindroiulus; species Cylindroiulus punctatus. The sequence continues at coordinate 13,618 of JAQFYZ010003133.1, read as the reverse complement.
TACATGTAGTACTTGACATGCTACAGTTTAGAAGGCACTGAATTGTCTTTTTTGCCATAAGATTCAATATACACGTAGTTTCCATTCATCTGGTTAACATACAATTTAAGTTTTCTAATGTATAGTTGTTACTTTGTTTAATGTTATGATTATTTCAGGTACAATTAAACTAATGCTTCATGGAGAGTTGGGCATTCCCCCTTGCCAACAAGATTTAACGGGATGGAAAAGTACCACAGTTACTGACAATGTAATTAGTTGTGAAAATTTCCTCCGTTCTTGCAACAACAACAATAAATTTCTGCTTACTTCAGCTCATTTGTATGTTGTAGACCCTCCTGTCATCTTTGAATTTACCCAAAGAAAACATTTTATTTTTGAAAATGATGGATGCTGCTGTAATGCCGGAACCAACTTTAAGCGATGCTGAGTAAGAGTACATTGTGTTTCATTAAAATGCATGTCTACTAACATCATTGATTTTCATTATTACATCTCATTAACTTCAAATATAGAAATTTCGAAATTGAAAAAATGAGTCGGACGTACCAGCTGAAGGTTACTGATACTACAAATAGGAAAGATTATCAATTAAATTTTCATGGATCAAAGAAAGTTATAGAAGTAGGTTACTGGTAATTATTACATTATTGCTGTATTATGGATCCTAATTACTTATCCAATATTTCTTCAGGTAAAACAGGATGTATTTACATTAACTGACATTCCTGTCCGACACCAAGTTTGGCATGGTTGGCCAGAAAGTGTGAAAGATGAGAATGTAGGTAGCTTTATGAGTTTTTCTCAAAACTATGTAACCGAACTGTTGATGATATAGTTATTCCAAAGCATTCAATTTGAATTGACAATTTTCAAAGACCTTGATGTGGATTTAATAAGTTATCTGTAATTAGCTACTCGTATTAATCGTAAGTTATATTTTTCAGATTACTTTAGCTGCATCTGGCATAGATTTTCCAATCCATAATCTTACTTTGCAAAGGCTTGATACGACAGAACCTAAGCAAGGCACTTCAGGAGTGGTAAATAAAAAATATGTTTTATACTTACCAACGTTGTAAGAATTTTAGTTATTTTAATTAATATAACTCAATTCACAAACATCGAAATGGTTCATAATTCAATTGAGACAAACGGGCTGTATATATTTTCAATTGCCTACAACATGAACTGAATGCAGCTGCTTGTCTTATTATTAATTCTACTTAGAATCAGATGGTCGTTGATTTAACTAGTGATAGCAGTGGTGAAGAATTTGAAGATGCTAGTGAATCCTTTGGAATGGAAGATGATATTTTTCTACATGACGTTTCCACAAAAAAATTTCAGCCTTTAAGTGAGTAAATGTTTATTTAAACTGGCAATAGATTTCATTATAAGAGAGAATTGTCACAATGGTGTATTTTGATTTCTAGTGCCAGAAAATATCGTCGATGATTTAGATGGTGTGACTAATTTCATTACGAGGTTTATACAGAGGTAAGGCCTGGGAAGTTTTCGAATGAAAGGCACCAATATTAATATGACGAAGCCATACATTTACATGTTATCTATGTATGCAGAATAAATGATTCAGATAATGACATAGTGAAGTTATATTATTGCATGACACAATTTGTTAGAAGAAAAGTGTTTGCTGCAATTGGGCTTTTACTTTTTAGATATGGAGAAAATCGTACAAATCCCATGTTTTATGAAGGGAATTTAGATGATGCTTTAAAGGAAGCTTTCCATAAACCTGCAAAAGAAGTTAGCATAATTTTTATGTTTTTTGATATCTTGGTGCTGTCATTTGAAATTAATGCATTTTGATTCTTATAATTGCAGCGTAAATTATTAGCCATCTATCTTCATCATGACAGTAGTGTACTGTCTAATGTGTTTTGTACGCAGCTGTTATCTGCTGAGACTGTGGTTTCATATCTAACTACAAATTTTATCACTTGGCCATGGGATCTAACGTTTGACTGTAATCGAGCTAGGCTTTTGGCAATGGTAACACAACATTTTGGCAGTATAGCAGCGACTACAGTTCGAAACTTTAATCTCGATCAAATGCCTATCTTGCTTGTTATTATGAGGGTAAGGTCAACAACTGAAGTGTTCACAGTGATTCATGGTAAGCATCTTTGTCATTTAAGTAGTCAAATTACAATTGGGAAAATGCTTAATTTGTGTTTATCTAGGTAATGTCAGCCTTGATGAACTTTTGACTCGCCTTATACATGCTGTTGAAATATTTTCTGGTCAACAGCAGATGGAAATTGTTGAAGAGGTAATCTCAACTTTCTCTGTATTATTAGTATCTGTCCATTAACACTTATGATTTCAACTGCAGCTAAGTCATTTACATTGTGTAGGTTTTAGGCAATAGGCTCAAAGATGAAATGGACACTTAACATATTTGAAAGTTTGAATATTTTTGAATCACCTTGCAAATATTTGTTGAGCTGGCTAGCTCTGCGAAATTTTCAATATTTTTTGATCATGCTCGTATATTTTAATATGCGTGCCTCAACTATCGATTTTTACTAATTTAATTGGTGAAAATTAAGGTTGTCTATTTTATCCATATTCCTAAGTATGGTTCAGAAAACAGTAAGCAGTATTATACGGTGTAATTTTGCAGGGCAGTGTGTTTTTGAATTGTCAATATTCCTAATATTTGACTCTTTATAAAATTTACAAGGATGAGCGGGAAGCCCGTGAACAAGTTAAACGAGAACAGGATGCTGCTTATGAAGCCTCCCTAATGGCTGATAGAGCTAAGGTATTTTATTATCAAAGACCAGTACAAGGAGATTTCAATTGCACAAATTCAAGATTGAACTTGAATTGTTATTGATTTTAGGATGAAGCCAGGCGGCTGGAAGAAGAAGAAAAACAGAAAATTGCGCAATTAGAGGAGATGGAAAGACAAAAGGAAGAAAAAGCTAGGCAGCAAGAAGAAGCTAAAAAAATTGTTAGTTTTGTTTTTTGATCACTTTACGGCATACCAATAAGTTTCTGGCTGGACCTTAAGTTGGTTTTCATTATTTACAGGCATTGCGCAAATCATTAGAACAGAACATACCTGATGAACCGGACGACAATTGTGGGCATCCAGTTAGTCAGATTCGTGTACGGCTACCATCGGGTGGAATGCTTTCAAGAAAATTTTTAGCCAACACCACATTAGGCGTTTTGCTAGATTTTTTAACTGTGAAAGGATATTCAGATGCTGATTACAAAGTTCTGACTAGCTGGCCACGTCTCGATGTAAGCATTGCTTTATTAATACAGAAAATGACGTGAATTTATTTCAAGACTAAGAAATGTTTTCTTTTGGTGAAGCTGGGAATTTATTTTTTACGTTGTCTTTTTTAGCTTACTGCAATGGATCGTGTACTCACTCTAGAAAATGTGAAATTGTATCCTCAAGAAACAATCACTTTGGAACAACGGTGAAATTATGGTACACCAACTTGCTTTTCAATATACAGAAAATTATTTGCAAAATTGGATGAATGTACCACAAAGTGCCCTGAATAGAAGATTGTATAGACGAGTGCAACTTGTCAATTTTGGCAACTGACAATGGACATTTGTGAAGCCATGAACAATTAATCAATTTGTGCTTAATTGCAACCAGTGCTCCAATTTTAAAGAGATTGCAGTGCTTTATTTTGAAGCATGGAAATGGTAAGCATTTGCATTCCTTGCCTTTAAAGTTTACTGGCTTCAGCTCTTAGCTTTTAATCTGTCCTAACCATTTCGAAAATTGGACATTCTGATTTTGTCCTCGGGTCTCTTAATTCAGTTCTTTCCCCCTTAGACCTGTTCGTTTATGGTAGAGTTTTTAAATTTCTTTTGGAGAAAATTAGTAACTCTAGTTATTCGTTTTCTGTTAGCTCGACCAGTTCACTCACAATTAATTAGTTTTTATTTCTTAATTGTATATTTATTGGGATAAAGTTTTAAAATTGGAATTGCATAATTCTGTTATTCTGAATTGTTTAACTTTATTGGTTGTGCTGCTAATAATTAAGCTCGTGTAATTACAGATGACGTGTGATGCCCATTATTCCAATTACCCCAACTTGTCGATTAGGCATAGCACTTTATTATGTATGGCCTTTACTACAAGTATGTTTGCTCCAGGTTGGTCAGTGCACCGAATATGAGAATGACAACTCGCCATGGGTGTTTTGTAAATATGAGCAATTATTTGTTTTCTAGCCTAGTATAGTGTGTATGATATTTCTGTTTATTTTATATATAGAGATGTTTTGAACCCAAAAGCCTCTCGTTCACCCACTTTTACTTTTGGGTAAATTAGAACCACTTTTGTCTGTGCTTATACTTTGGGAACAAAGTACTGAATATTGGGAAAAGCAAGGAGGGCAGTACTTGAATTAGCTTTTTTTTCTCTTGATTTGGTCTGTCTATCCCGTCTGGATGCGATTCATTCAGATATTGCCAGTGATCTAAATTCTAAAATATTCTCACCTCTTCAACAGTTGCTTGCTCGATAATTTCTTTCTTCCGCAACTTCCCACCTATCTTTTTCTTTCACTATTAATTTGACCAGCCATAGTTTGTCACGCTTTGACGATTTTTGCAAAATCGGCAATCTTCGGTGTTATCACTAAAATTAATCTTTCCTACTTTTGTGCACAATTTGTGACGTATACCCCTGCAAATGCATATACGGTGTGTTTGTTTTGCAAGGTCATTTGTCTTGCCGACTATGACTTAATTGTTTTTAAATATTTTTCTGCTTATTAAAAGAAATTGAGAATTGAAAAAAATGAAATTATTGAATTAGATTGTTTGAATATTTATTTAAAATGTTTAATTCTTTAAAGTTTGTGTTTTTTATATTCAAAAATTTGAGCGAGAAATTTATGGACAATATTATTCAAATGAGAGCTATTCTTTTACAAGTAGGGAATTCGACCAGGATATAATCTGTACACTAGAATTATTTTGATGCAAGACAAGACCTTCACGTGCTGGTGGCACTCAAATTTACCGCCAATCTTTTTTATTTGCTGGTGGCCGCCAGTGCTGCCTCGTGTAGTGGGTAATCAATCTAACTTTGTTTGGTGATAAGGTAATGTTCTTGATAATGTAATTTTCGTGTAGGGCCTAGTATACCAACATATACTGGACTACTGCAACCAACATGTCAGTTTCAGTTAATTTGGATGAGTTCCAAAGAAATGTACTGAATTCTGTTGTCGAAGAAAGCCGGCGGCTAGGCGGCGAGTCGGTGCCAACTTTGAATGTAGTCCGTAACCTTCAAGAAAACAAGAAGAAAGTGAACGCTGCGTTGTACAAGTTGAAGGAAGTGGGCATCGTTGAAAAAGTGAACGAAATACCACCGAAATGGTCGCTAGTTGGACATCACGTAGTAGAACCGGGGTCCAGTACACAGGGCGTGAAACGAATGGAGGTAAATAAGTCATTGATTTCAACAAAGGGTTGACATTTTGGAATAAAATGGAATTTTCAATTTTTGCTTTTTAGACTACGATAGATATAGCACTGTCAAACAGTTCAACAGAAAGGCACTTGAATACTTTCGATAATCCACATGTGCCAATGCCTTCCAAACATGCATCAGCTAATAGTGGTCTCAAAAGGCGAATTTTGACTCATTTGGAAAGGGAAACCAGTAAGAACTACATTATTTACTCGTATCTCATCTCACACCGTCAAAATTTCAAAGTGCTTTTTGCTCTTATACATGCCCAAGTAGCTAGGCATTATGTGTACTTGTTTGAATATTTTCTGCAGATTTATTTCGGGAACATTTTTTCTGCAGTATTCCGCATGGATTTTTCACATGGGCAGAATACCCCCTAGCAGGCCACCAATGATGTTGTAGTCTATTGGTCAACATAATTTCGAAAGTTAATGAAATCAGATGTGATAAATTCTGTAGAAAAAAAATATGAAACTGATATGAAAAAGGCTATATTGCAGTTGAGCATCTGTTGCAATATGTTACCTAACCTGACCTAATGACGTACGTGTCGCCCCACTGCAGATATGGATCTGCGTCATATTTATGTACTTTTTCTCTTTAATGTAGAACCTGTCCAGACGATAAAATTGGCGCAGAGTTTGGGGTTTTTACACAAGCGGGATATTAACCCAATCTTATATGAGCTACAAAGACAAGGCCTTCTTTTTAGATCCTCTGACAATCCACCAATGTGGGTGCTTAACAAAGAAATGAGGAATTCGAAAGCTGTAGAGAATTGCCTAGTTCCAGTCGATACTACTATTTCAATGTCTCTTGGAATGCAAAAACTCCAGCTTCACTGCCTCTCTGGTAAGTAGAAATCATTTGCAGTACAAAAAATGTCTTTTTCTGCTCATTATTACCAGAAATGGGTAACATCACAACACGCTCATTTTTCATGCAGGAAACAAGTTCTGTCTTATTCGTTGCCAAATGATTTTATTTGTCATGCATATGGAATGCCAATTCTAGCAATATTTTTCTGATATTGTTATGGTTATGATGTATGATTATGTACATGTTAGAACATTTCCATTTCTGACATTAGAAGAACAAGAATTGCCTTCTATTGAAACACAAGATTTGACTTATTTGACAAGAAACCCAGTCTCCACTTTTTTGGAATATGCTCAGGCAAAACATATTGATGGTGAAATTCTTATTACTTCGACAACTGGGCCACCTCACGATCCAATGTAAGTATGTGGATAAACGTTGGCTTAGTTCCTGCTCCAAACGTGTACAAAAGATGGAAGCCCACTTTCTCATAGTTTTATGCTGGAGCATGGAAAATATCACAGGCTGCCCAAGTTTTTTATTTTGCTCCCTAGTTTCTTAATTTACTATGAAGTTATTGTTCTTATATTGAACCTGATTCAATCACTTTTCACCATTAACAGTTTTGAAGCTGTGGCGATCCTTGGCTCGGAGAAGTTTCCATCTGCAATGGGTAAAAACAAAAAAGAAGCCAAAATTTTGGCTGCGGAATCGGCTCTGAAAATTTTAGCTGCAAAAGGCTTTATTAATACACGCTCAACTGATCTCCTGGTCCCTGTGAGTTACCCTGTGTGTGACCAGAGTTCGTTTTTCATATCTTCAAAAGTATTTCATTCAATGTGCTAACAGTCTAAACCCATGCAAAGGCAAAAACGTTCAACGTTTGGGTATTTTGTGTTGAAAGTGAAATTAAAAGAATTTTCCAATTTTATGTTTAGGATATGAAACAAGTCAATAAATTTGCGACGATTTTTGAAGAGGTTGCTGCACTCAGTCATAGGCAATACTATGCCTTGACACTCAAACTGTCTGCGACATATACTGCAGGCCGAAAAATAATTGCGACCATTGTCATGAAGGAAGGCAATTCTGCTGGAGTAGTGGTGAGCTTGGGAACAGGTGCATGTTAGAATTACACTATAATAGCTGTAATATTAGCACACAGAATGAGCCATGCAGAGTTCATCATATAAACCCATTTTAGGCAACCGTGTAATAAATGGAGGACAATTAAGTCAAGGTGGGGAAATTTTAAATGACTGTCATGCCGAAGTTATTGCTAGAAGAGCTTTTCGCATGTATGGATGAAACTATTTTTTTATTCTCATCAGGTTATAATTTGTTTAAATGCTTAAAGAGTGGCTACTTATTCTTTATTCAGGTACTTGTTCCAGCAGCTGATTTCTTGCTATGAAAACAAAGGTTCCATTTTCAAATTCGTGGAGGCAGATCATTTTCAAATTAGACAGGATGTGACCTTTCATCTATACATTTCAACTGCACCTTGTGGTGATGGCGCAATTTTTTCTCAATGGTAAGTTAGGTTTAAATTAAGCCTGTAGATTAGGTTTAAATCACACTAAATTTATTTCCTAAAAATTATTACACTGGTTTTGTTTATCTTCACCACATCAGTGATTTAGGTGATGCAATGACCGATACATGTAAGCAGGAGAATGAACACACTCCCATTTATTCCTCTGATACCCATGGTCAGCTCAGGACAAAAATTGAAAATGGTGCCCACAAATTGATAACATCAAATATTTGAATATTGAGAACATATTGCCTGTGACTATAGATCAACATTTGTTTCAATTTAGGCGAAGGATCAGTACTCCTAGATAAGGATACGGAAGGATTAACCTGGGACGGTTTGTTGCGTGGTGATCAACGGTTACGCACTATGTCATGCAGTGATAAAATTGCAAAGTGGAATGTGTTGGGTCTTCAAGGGGCCTTACTTTCCCATTTCATCAAGCCCGTTTACCTTAGTTCGGTAACAATAGGTATGTGTAATTATTTTTTTTACTTTCACTGCTGGTATATGTATATCTATAAATCGTAACACGTGTATTTGCTTTCAAGGTTACCTATTTCATAAACACCACATGGCACGTGCCGTATGCTGCCGCTTAGATAAGGAGGAAAATATTGATAATTATCTTCCAACAAACTATCATTTGAACCATCCAATGTTGGGGAGTGTAAGAGCAAGCAATCCCTTGAGGGAAGCACAAAAGACCAAACCATACAGCTTAAATTGGACTTTGGGAAATCAGCAAGTCGAACTAGTAGACAGTACAAGCGGGCAGTGCATGTACGCATAAACTCGATTTTTTTTCTACCTTATTCCATTATCTAACAGCATCCAATATGATTGACACATACATGAAGTCAGAATCCATGTATTCTCATCATTTATGTTCCCAATTCCACAATTAGAAAAAACCTACTAAAATTTGAAGCATCTCTATAGTTCCTTTTGTGTGTTATATTTTATTTTCACTGTATATTGCAGTGCTTCTAAAATTTCAAGATTATGCAAGTTCATGATGTTCAAGAAGTTTCAAGACATGTGCCATATTATGAAGAATGATAGTTTGCTGAAGTTGAAATTGTACGCTGCAGTGAAGGATGCCGCAGTAGATTATCGTAATGCCAAAGATGTAATGGAAAAACAGTTCTTGGTTCAACAGATGGGCCAATGGGTTCATAAACCGATCGAAGAAAAAAGCTTTTCAATTCAAGATTGATCAGTTCTGCGCCACTGAAGAACAGATTCTTCAGAGGCAAATTTGCGATTTCTTTTTTTTTTTATTACAGATTTGATGCTTGTTTTATTTGCCTAGTGCCATAGTCAACCCAAATTCTTTGTGCTGCTGCGTGGATAATCTAAGAGAGAAACTGGAATATATTTTTAAAACCTATCTATTTGGATAGTTTTAAAAGATCTGTAAGGTAAAATCAGTATGTCAAAACTGATCCAGATTTCATATCTAAATGTTGTGATTTTTTAAGTTTTAACTAGAATAACAAATAATTATACTGATTGAAAAATGTTATTGACGGATTGTAACTGATTGCATTGATGTTGTATTTTTGATTCAGGATTAAGCTTAGTTGCGTGACAATATGTTGAGGAAAATAAACATTTATCTGCAAATTTCAAAGCGATATCGAGAGTACTTGGCACATACAGTACATGTACGTACAGACTTGATTGTTTTTTTTACATTTTTGAAAGCGGGTTATGGCTGCACGACAACCATCATCTTGACCACTTTCGACTAATCTCCAGACAGTTGACCGAGTCATTTTCGCCGTCTAAACACGTGCAAAACATCTGTTTTGCCTTCACCAACGTTTGATATGACCTCGGTCACTCGATTTGCCCTCGGATTTTTTTGGCGAAATTCGAGCTGCTCGCTGACGTCATCACAGCGTCATACTGTGACGTTTCCACCGACGAGAAAGGGGGAGTTGCATAACTCCGAAAGAGATTTGCCCGTAGTCGGAATTATCATATTTCTCTTTTATATTTTCGGTTGTTCCCGCCGGGCTACCACGTGACACGTAAGCATGCCTCGTTTCAAAACAGGCTTTTTTCCCGAGCATGTCGCCATTTAGAATCGCCTAGGGTGAGGCCGTACCAGGTCAAAGTGCACAGTGCGCACTTTGACCCGACGCGGTGCTTGTTTTGAAGCAAGGTCTGCTGGACATGTCGTGAGGTCGACCGGCGAGACGGAAAAGTGAGAACCTTCTGAACGAACTTCCCCGCTTTTCTCGTCCGAGCATTTTACAACGTCATGTGACGACAAGATGACGCATTCGCTTCGAGCAGCTCGAGTTTCGACGTCGCAAAACCCCCTCGCCCTTTATCGAAAGTGGGTGTGGCCTGCCTGCGGTCACGTGACTTCCAGGCAGCCAATCAAAGGGACGCGTGGCGCGTCATGGAGGAAAGAAGGCGAGTTGGAGGCGGAGCCGAGAGAAGGTGATTTTTTTGGGCACACATGGCGGCGTCGGTGGGTTTCTAGCGTATTTATCTGGGAAGAGTTTGTGGTCGTTGGGTTTGTCTGGGATTATGGGAAGTGCTACGTTCGCGAACCCGAGTGAGATTGAATCGTCGTGGTAATTAGTCGCTGAACGACTGGATCGCGAATGCTAGTGTGAAAGGAAGACCGAAGATGATGGCTTTCGAACTGAGGCTACACAGCCCCGCAGGAGCTGAACCAGCGATTTATCAATGGCCCTTGTCTTCCTCAGTAAGCGTTGCTCACTCGCGAGTTTCATTTCCCATGTTTCCTGGTTCGCTAATTTTTTTTACGCTTGCAGGACAAGCACGATGGGGCTATCGAAATCGTGGAAACCATTCGGTGAGTGTTGCTGAATTCCGAGCGTTCTTTTAAAGTGGGCCGCTAGATTTTAGTCCCGTAGATAATCGATGGATGTCGTTGGTCGGCCATTTTTGGAATGGCCGCTCCCATGCGTGGCTCGGCCATAGACCTTTTGTCTGAGGTTTCGTGATGAGCATCGGGATGCTCTTTGGGGCTGACTTGAGCCAGTTTAGCGACTCTGGCAGTTCACTCACGCTACCCTCGGGCTCGTTAGCTTAAACGCTATTTGTTCAGTTCGTAGCTCTCTTATTCCCGACTTGCCGAAATGTGTACGATGCCTTAGCTCCCTCTCCTATTGTTTGGTATCGGATTAGGGTTAAAAATCCCATCCGGGTCTAGTCGTAGCCTGTGATATAATAGCCCCCATTTCTTGCACCGTTCGCTCTGACCCATGTACGCTGACGGAAGACGAAAGAAAATCAATTTTCCGGCATGAAAGGGAAACTTGGAATTCCCCAGATTTGGGGCGGTTTTGTGACGTGTTTTTAGCTTTGACCCGGTATCCGTGAAATACGAGGTGGTTTGTACGAAGGAAAAAGTGTCAAACCTGTCCGGTATCGTGGCACTTTTTATCCGATCCACGGTGTAACGAGTTCTTTTATCGTTTTGGTGACAGTGGCTGAATCTCGAAACATCGAATATTAATTTTCCAGATTCAGTGTTGATTAAGTTTTTCTGTCGTACACAATACATTCAAATGCTAGTGTCAGCTAAGGTGATCAACGTGAACGTCGACGAATATGTTGTGAATTCAGTCTGAAATAGTCACCATGTCGAAATCTGGCAGAGGCCACGAAAACTAATATTCTCAATTACGTTTGATCCGAACAAAAATTGGAATTGAGAATTGAATTATCAAAATTGGAGTAAAAATTATATATTTTGTCGTATAACTGCTCATTATCGAAAGGAAACTCCATGCATAATTTTTTTTTTTTTGCAAAGCTGGGTGACAAATAATGGCTTCACTTAATTTAATGTTTTAAATGTTTGACGTCACCAAATGTTGATGTAATATTCGAATGTCCCCACCGCCTCATCCGGAAAGGCTTTAAAAACTGGATACTTCCTTAGCATTATTTTTCCTGGAGTTTTTCACTGTCCTGCTACTTGCATGTACAGGGTATTAGATAAAAATCATAATTTATTAAAAACTCTAATTTACGACTTTCGCGAAACTTCTTGAAAGAAAGAAGGAAAAGCAGAAGGTCCTTCCTCATGTCATTACTGATGAAACTAGTTTTGGGTGAAAAATTTATTTTGTTGCGAAATAAGGTGGTAGGCAGAGCAAATCAGGTGTGAATTTTCAGTCAAAAACGTGTCTGATATTTGCATGGGTTAGGAAGCATCTCATTGAATTCCTGGTTCTCTTCTTAGTCTTTTGGAGAATATGTGATTGTGGTTTAAGAGTTCGTTAACACGATTAACTTTGCAAATGTCCGATTGTTAGACGACATCCAAAATAAAAAATCAGTGAGTCAGATTACTTGATTTAACCCATGCAGCAGCGAATGGCCAACTGTGACATTCAACCTTTGTCACTGTTTAATATTTTAACATGCTGTTAAGGATGCTCTTTTATAAGGTCTCTGACCTCGTATAAATACATACCGTATCAAGAAATGATGGTGTGCCTTGCTCGCCGATAAATTACTCGTTTATTATTAACGAAATTAATTTAACTTAGTGTCGTCAACCTTGAGTGGGGTTTCTGGGTAGAGCGATTCCCGTGCAGTGATTCATTTGGTTGGAATTTCTCATCATTTCAAGCTGATTGTTTTTAGGAATTAATGATTCACGCTGTTTTTTCACGGAACTTTCACTTGGACTTTTCACGTTGAATTAAGGATGCAAATTATATCACAGTGGGCTGGGCTCTGTATCCTTATAACTCGACGATGAATAATATTAGTGACGTGTAGGTAGAGAGCGAAAGCCATCAGTATAATCATGGTATAAATGACTTCATTGGATATCCTTGATGCTTACTTCCGCCATCGAAATGTATGGGGATGCTCAAGAATCCTTTTTGTTACAGTGGCTATATGTAACATATCTTCAAAACGAAAATTACCTTCAAATCCTGTTTTTCGTTAGCTAAGACAGTAGTTGAGCCTACCAGAAAACAAATGTGTTGATGTCTAGGCTGTGAATAATGTTACTGAATAATGGTTGATTATTGGAGATGGAAGGCCATTAATTATTATTAGCGTTTCTCTGTACATATCAGACAAATTTACGAATATATACAGTAGGTCCCACATTTCATTTTACATTTAATAACATGTCATTGAAATAATGTCAGTGTCGATCATATTGATTGGTTCTTCCAAATTGAATGCACCCGGACGTGATCGGAGCGTTTGGGCTTAGCTAAATATATGCACCCATTTCTTTTGAAGCTACAACCCTAATTTTGCACTTTACAGCCCCACATTATTTTTATGGCACAATCCAGGTCTAGCCCTGCCTCTAGTCCATTTTAAGTGCATCGGTTTGGCCATAGCGTTTGGTGAAAGCTAGAACAGTTTCATAGGTTTTTTATGGCAGTATACAAAAGATTCTTCGGGTCCCACCAGGCGAGCCATTGGCTTTTCTCTGCGATTTAAACGACCGACGCCATTGCTGGTCATGGGTCTTGTCACGTATTACGGCGTCACCTGCAAATGTAGAAAACTGCAGTATGTTAAGTTCAAAATTTCGTCTGATGGGCTCTTCCTCCGCGACACGAAGTTTTAATTCCATTTTCGTAAAGAAAGTTCACCCCTACCATAGACGTTTTTCAAAACTAGACCAAAGAAACTAACGTAAGCAAAGTGTATATAGTAGGGGTGAAATTTCGTTGTGCTGCACAAGCTACCTTTTATACTGATCGATTGGCTACTCGTCCAACTCAGTCAGCATCATTGAT
>JAQFYZ010003132.1:0-14361 GCA_034695085.1 Cylindroiulus punctatus | reverse complement strand
CACGATAGGTGTCTCATATGATATTTAGGACCACTAGGTGCTTCACGTGATGTCAGGACCACTAGGTATCTTATACATTGTTATAAGCACCAAGTGTCTAATGTTAAATTAGGTGGGGTATTATGTGTTTCATAGATAGGGCCCTTTGTGTCTCTTAGGTCCCTATGTGTCTCATGTCACATTTGGATCACTAGTGGTCCCGCATGATGTTAGAAGAGCGACTTGGTGTCCCATATTGCACGTTAGGGTCACTACAATTGACAATTGTAGAGGTTCCAGGTCACGTAAATCACATAAGGGCCAACATACAGTAGATGTCTCATATGATGTTTAGGGCCATTACTGTTCCACGTAATGTCGAACCACTGTGTGTGACATATGATGTTAGCAGGACCACTAGGTGTCAACTGTGACGTTAGTAGGGCTATTATCTGCCATAATGTGTCTCAAAGGTCCCAATGCCCCATATGCCCCATAGGTCCTAATGTGTCTTACGTCACATTTGTACAATGAAATTAAGTACTTACCCACGTGATGTTCGTTGGGCGACTAGGTCATGTTTGGGTCACTGTGTCATATTTCGCGTTAGGGCCTCTATGTGCCTCACGTCACGTGATATGTTAGGACCACTAAGTGTCTAATGTCACATATTAGGGCCAGTGTGTCACTCACGTGGTGTTAGGCGCCTCTTATGTGACATTTGTATGACCAGTATAGTTGCGTGCATGCTGGAAAATTTTGGTTAACGAAGTCTATGAGAGTTAGAAATATGGTCAAAATATAACTCGCCTCTTTTCACTTGTACCAGTAGTCAAGTGGTTAGAGTACCTGCCTGCAAAGCCAAAGATGAGAGAACCGAGGATCGAATCCCACCAAAGTAAGTTAAAAAATACCACTAATAATAGTGATATCACTAAGCATACTGATATCACTATCATATCAGTAGTCCAAAAAACCACTATTGGTCACTATAGATGTTATACTGGTATCACTATTTTGTCAGTATAATTTCATACTGACATCGGTGTAGTAATATCACTATGATATCAGTAGTCCAAAAAACCACTATAGATCACTAATGATAGTGATACAGCATAGTGACCGTATACTAATCTTTCCACCAGGGGGCTACTCCACCCCCAAAATATCTTTCGTATCTGTATTGAAATCCTCCCTGCATGTTGGACCACATAAAATTTCTAACCATCACAACAACTCGTTTTTCAGTGGAATTCGACCATCATTGCTCCTTGGTTGAAAATTTGCTCCGCATTGAGCACTAGGTCTTATTTTCGGGGGATGTCTTATTTTAGGTACAAACATCAAAAACTCTCCGCTCAGCAATTCATTCACAGATGGCTTCCAGCTCAGGAAATCATTCTGTCTGGATGCTAAAACATTGTTCCTTCCATGCCCCAACCAAAATATCCATTGGGTGTTAATTGAATACTAACGAGGCAGTAGTGGCAATAAAAAATATGACGATGGAAAATTGCAATTTTCGTGTGATTTGCAGTTTCTGGGTTTCACACGTGTGTTATAACAGACGAACTGAAGGCGTTTCTGTCTGGATGACGATCTAAACTAGGTCATATTTTCGGGGTAGGGCTTAGGATAACTTTCAAAAAATCATGCCAGTCCATAGAACGTTGTTTTTAAATCATTTTACACCAAGAGTCCAAGACATCGTCATGTCCCAAATTTTTGCTATTTATAATAATGTTAATAATGTTATTTCAACGAAGTGAAATTTCTAACGATGGTTACCAATCACTAATACGCAACCTAAAGTAAAAATTAGGAACTTCTGGAACTTGAACTACCTCAAGCTATTCCTCAGTTTTATTAACTCTTCACACTCTTCATTTTGATATCTCACTCATTTGACGATCTCACCACTGACACATGTGTGAATTTCCAACAGCGAATCCAATGCGAATCCTTTATTTTCAAATGGCGACTTGTAAATGAAGCACCAGTCACCATTTGACGTCTTGTACGATAATAATTTCATAGCATAATTTAGTAAATAAAATTATAACGAATATATTTTTCCACAGTGGTTGCACGGTGGTTGCAATATGATCAGCCCAATGATTCCAATGAACTTGTACGTTACAAACTAACGTTTGAGCATTCATTGTACATCGAATCATCAGTTTACACCACAAACTTGTACTTTTATAATGTCACTTGCATGAACGTTAATCAGGAATTGACCTAATTCATTATTGCTTTTGTTCTTTTTTCCAGTTTTTGTTTCATGTACCAAAATTCAAGCTCACCTAAAAATGTATAATTTCTTCACTTAGCTGCCCAACCGCCAGGCAACTACTGCCAGCCTGCGAGCCTACTGGAGAAGCCCAACTTCGCATCGTGACTGTACTGTGGTGGAGCAGGGCATATTCCGAAGCACAGCCAGTGTTCAGCTATATCGACCATGTAGTACTTCTGTCAGCAATTTCCAAAAGTAGGAACAGCCGGGTTGCAGTATCTCAGCTAAACTTCAGGTAGGAACTCCCATCTTATTTTGCCATCTTATGTACAGTATGTCCAGGACAGTTCTCCATCAAAAGTGTCAGCACTTGTAGTGTTCCCAACACACATGGTTGTGCATTCATTTATTAGTAACAGTATGCCAACCCAATTGTAAATGTCGTGAAGTTGTCTAATGGGAGGTCACCAGCGATAATCCTTAGCTCATGCAACCTTTGGATTGCCAGTGTTATTGACACGTTCAACTGGCTAATGCACTGTCTGCTGGAGAGGTAGGAGTTGTCAACTATTCGATTGAAATGCCATTCAACTTCCCCCGGCCACCCGCGTGGAAAGTCAGCATAATTCGGTTTGTCGGTTCTGTATAGTGCTGGGGTCAAAGGGTTATTGGAAATAGCTAGAATGTCACATTTAAGCGTCGTGTTATTTCACGGTTCAATTGGATGGAGCAGCGGGGGGCGGCTGGGCCACAAACGTATCGAATATGTAATTTGACATGCGAATTTTAATCTGATTTTGTCTGCTGCATGGCGTCAAAATATTGGCCGACTGTAGAAATAATTTGATTTTGAAATCGCTGTTTGGAGGACTCCATGCGGCTACCCAGAATGCGCTGGAAAACTCGTGGCTGGGTATGTCTGGTTTGGTGGTGGAGATTTGGCCCTAATACACTTAAACAGTTATCCAAGTGTCTCATGGATTTTTTTCCCACTTAACCACAATCCTCAATTTGTACCATAGTCGCCGTACATGAATTGACATGGTGTCATGGAATGATGCTTAACATGTTTGGGCTGGTGTAGGCACATTGAAGTTTGTCTTAAAAGAAAGAGAAGGCAAATAGTCTTGTCTTTCAATCCATTTTCAGACCATTCTCACCAATTTGCAATGAAAGTAGATCAGCTTATACCAATTTCCAATGAAAGTAGATCAGCTTATACCAATTTCCAATCCATTTCCACCAGTTTTTGCCAATTTGCAATCAGTCTACATCAGTGTGCAGTCGGGTTTTAACAATTTGGAATCGATTTAAATCACTTTGCTCGGGTGTTTGCAGTTACCTTCCAACAGTTTGCTCCTAAATTTCCAACCCAATCAGTGATCTCCTTGCAGTCAATTTCCAATTGCTGACTAAAATGTTCAATCAATTCACATCAGTTCGCAGCCAGTTCAAGCTTTTTTAATTGCCTTAGTTTTCAAGGAGCCTCAAGTGCAAATTGTCTAGTTGTTCCAGAAGCACCCTGAATTTCCATTTTCAATAAGCTTTAAGCCATTAGTTTTCCAATAATCTCCGTCCGATTGCCTAGTTTTGACCAATTTGCAATCAATTTCCATCTGTTTTCTAAATTATCCATCAACTTCCACCAACTTGCAAGCAGTTTTCATGTGTTTGCAACCAATAACCATCAATTTCCACCAATTTGCAAGCATTATTTATATGTTTGCAACCAATAACCATCAGTCAGCAACTAGGTTTTACTGTTTGCCATAATTTCCATCAGTTTTTACCAATTGGCAATCTGTTTTCATATGTTTGTAACCAACAACCATCAGTCAGCAACCAGGTTTTACTGTTTGTCATATATTCCCATCAGTTTTCATATGTTTGCAACCAGGTTTTACTGTTTTCGATGTTTCCATCAGTTTTTACCCATTTGCTATCAATTTTCAATTGTTTGCAACCAATAACCATCAGTCAACAACCAGGTCTTACCGTTTGCCATATATTTTCATCAGTTTTTACCAATTTGCACTTAGTTTTCATATGTTTGCAACCAATAACCATCAGTTAGCAACCAGGTTTTACTGTTTGCCATATATTTCCATCAGTTAGCAATTTGCCACCAGTTTTCATACGTTTGCATCCAATAACCATCAGTTAGCAACCAGGTTTTACTGTTTTCGATATGTTTCCATCAGTTTTTAACCATTTGCAATCAGTTTTCAATTGTTAGCAACCAATAACCATCAGTCAGCAACCAGGTTTTACCGTTTGCCATATATTTCCATCCGTTTTTACCAATTTGCACTTAGTTTTCATATGTTTGCATCCAATAACCACCAGTCAGCAACCAGGTTTCTCTGTTTGCCATGCATTTCCATCAGTTTTTACCTGTTACAATCAATTTCCATCCGTTTTCGCTTATATGCTATCAGTCTCCTTCAGTTTGCTGTCAGTTTTTCCACCAGTCAAGGCTGATATTGCCTCCAAAGAGCGACCAAGCTGCATTTCATCCTTGCAGTCTCCAGCTGAGGGTCGTTGAATAATCTCCAATAAACACACAAGCAACTCTTTTCCAAGTCCCCCTCCTGCCCCAGAATTCCTCGCCAAATGTCGTCGCAAACAATGCGTGACGAAATGGTGGCATTTTCCGGCATTCGCACCCTTTTTTTGCTCAACTATTGTCCCAGTCGAGCTCCTTTTCACCCCCTTACCAACCAATCGATTCCAGTCCGGTTTGGGAGGACTCAGATCCATAATGTGGATGCATTTTTGCACGGTTTTGAGTATTGCATGACAGCAGAAAAAATACAAGTTTGCAAAAATGCAACGATATAAAATATGTAAACATAGACCTGGAAATATGGCTGATTTTTACTTGATTTTGAATGGATTGGAAAAGGCCAAGAAAGAAATTTTAAATCGCATGTTGTTTTATATAAACTTTGAATTTATAATAAACTGGGTTCCCCCAGAACTGGAAAACCTGGAAAGCCTATAAAGGTCAGGGAATTTGGAAAGGCATGGGAAAGTCAGGGAAGGTTCATTTATTTTAAAAGTCAGGGGAATTTATCAAACCTCTTGACATACAAGTCAAGCAACTAAAATTGTCAATTGAAGAAAGCAATTCTGTGGAAGAGATCAATAATGAAATTGTAAATTTGAAAAACGAAAATCTAAATTAGAATTTTTTAATTCAAATGTGTGCTTTATTGCTAGTTCCTTACTGACATTTATGTTCATCTTATGTTTATAAATAGTTACATTGCTATATATCATACTTTAGACTTTGTAATGGTCAGGAATTTTTTTTTTGAAAACTGGAATAGTCAGTGAAATGTCAGGGAAGTTGAAAATTGAATTTCTGAATTAACCCTTCTAAGGAACTCAGTGCCTTCAGTAAACTTCATGACGTGAGGGTTTGAAGATGGCAATTTCAAATGTCAAATGTCAACTTTTCATGGCCTGCCTATGTTGGATATGGCGGTCTATTTGAGCGCAAAACAAATGAGATCATCCTGGGGGTTGCCTCGGAAAATCAACTGAAGTAAAGCAGCAGTTTTTATTACTCCCATTTCTGCAGAATTGTAGTTGAACTGCGGTCTGTATACTGCAATATCTTGATATACATGTATATCCAACTATACGATAGATTGCTTGGATTGTTATATGACATCTTGATTTTCACAAAAGTTCAACTGCAGTCATATGTTGGTAAGACTGTGATTATGTATAGTGCATTGCAGTTGAATTTCAGCATTTGTTAATTTATGATAAATATAAATGTATGTTCGTATACATGGCATTGCCTGCCACTGTGATGCATGTCACCCAAAAATCAATAAAATGTACATTAGCCCCTTTTACTGCCAAGGTTCAACATTATTTTAGTGTAGTCAACCTGTTTGCATATACGAATAACTATCATAGCTGATATTAGGTGAAATTGTCATGTATGGCATTATTGAAGGCATGTACATGTACCACATTTCCCCTTATGGACATGGCTTGAGCCTTTCATGTCTGGACTTTGCATTGTCTCATGAATGGCCTGCATGCATGGCCCCTGATGCTGCCTGTCCACTTGTAATTTTTTGTTTTTATTTGGGTCTAAAGTTGGCTTTTTTAATTTTTTGACCCTACCACATGCCAATCTCGCCACCAAGGAGAAAGAAAATACAGGAAAAGATGTCTATTGGAAAAAGCGCCGTCGGAAAATCCCCAGTAAATTCACGAAGTATCTGGCAGCACTGGTTGTAGCTCCGCCCATATTTTCTTAATTTTTTTAATGCTGCGACATGATTGGTCTAAATTAAAACAGAATACTACCCGGGTGGAAAAAGTTAATAGGGCCATGTATGGAATCATATATGGCTGGGACATGTATGGTTATATCAGAAATTGGACATGTATGGCCATGTACGGCCATATATATATGTCCCTACATACTTTTATATGGCCATACATATATGACCCTACATAGTCATATATGGCCATATATGCACGTACACGCCCATGTAAGTTAACTGATTGAAGTTGTTGCTAAACTGACCTATGAGGAAATAAACTTATTTTCAAGGGCAATTTTTAAGTCAATTAGCATGATTTTAACTACAGAGCATTATTAACGGGAGGACACCATTGTGTTGCTCTAAATATATATGAAATAAATATGTGTAATATAAAACATTAAATAATTGAGCTGCAATAAATTTATTACATTATATTGAAATGCGCATCTTGATATTTTACCATAATATGACATTGTTACTATACTTCTATTCATCAAAATTTTATGATTAGCAAAATACAAATGTATTAAACAGTATCAATGGACATTTTCAATCTCTTCAAAATATGTATTAATTTTTTGATACAATTTCTTTCATGACCATAAATGACTCAAAAATGGTCCTATATGGCATTCCAGACCCCATATAAGGTCTTATGCATGGCCATACATACACTTATATGGCTTTCCAAACCGCATATATGGTCTTATATGTGGCCATACATGGGCATATATGGCATTCAAGACCCCAAATATGGTCATATACATGGTTATACATGGCACATACATGGGCATATATGACATATAATCCCATGCATGGCCCTATTACATTTATCCACCCGGGGGTATACTCGTAATTTTCTGCTATTTTTCATAATTTTTTGCCTTAAGAGAAAATTAAGAATCCAAAATTAGACAAAAATTACAAGTGGGCAGTTAACATGAGCCCCTTTCGTACATCATCGCCCTCGTGGTACACGTCCAACCTTGGACGTAGTTTTATGCACGACCCCTGGCTGAGAAAATTAAGAGGCAAACAAGTGGAGCACCAAAGCTAGCAGAGTTTGCTCGCATCGATGGAGTGACCGGGCACGAAACATTTCAGAGATAATTTTTCTTGTATTCAAAATGTGATGGCCACCATTCTTCACATTAGGGTTAGGTGTCAAAGTGCTAAGTCATTTGTTTTTCGCACTTTAAAATGCGAGAAATGCAGCCCCACCCTCCCGGCTCGAACCCGCTTGACCCCCGTTCGGGTTCGGTTCCCAGCAGCCCTGCACAAAATGGCAGCTCGTGACGTTTTTATGGTGCCTTATGGGCAGGCGCATAATTGGCCGCCATTTAAAACCAATTATGCTGGGCGAGACAAATGGGCGGATGAATGGCGTCCCGCGAGCAGGGGTCAGAGGTCAGAAAGGGTGGACCCCCGAAACGCGGGTTCCAGCCCCTTCGCACGAGTTTCTCACCTCCAAATTCCAGGCAAAAACAATTTTCGGAAGGTGTTTGCGTTGGGGGTCAACCAGCGACCCCCTCCCCGCCCCATCTGTCAAAAAGTGACGCGCGCACTCTCGCGGTCCCCGGTGGCGCGACCCCGGTGACCCCCGGGGAAAATTGGGGAATCCGTTGGCGTGGTGTTGCACCTCAAGAAGATCCTACGGTGCTGCCACCTAGAGGTGTTGGTGAGGTTGTAACAGGCTTATGCAAACCAGTGATGGGCCCATATATAGCCTATAATATAGGCATAACTAGAGGGGAAGGGGGTCCTGCATGGATCCCCCTATCAGGTTCACTATGGTAAACTGAACAACAGAAGACAAAAATGGCGTCCGTTCAACCAATAGGATGCCATTTCCTGTTTGCGATTCGTTCATCCAACTTTTAGAGGGCGGAGCCTGAACGGGTGCCTACTGCCGAAAAGCTCCTTAGTAAGTCTGAGGTCGGCCCAGGGTCGCACATGCGGCTTATTGGCTCGTTGTGGAGCCCGCAGTAGGATGGGAGTCCTACTCCCATCAATGACAGGGGCCATGGTCGCACATACGACATTATTGGCTCCCGAGCCGCGGCCGAGCGTTCACGGATCAGCGCTCATGCATACTTCGTTCACCGTGGCAAGTATAGCTATGGCAGCCATGTTGATTTTACCAGCAATTATAGGGTCGGAATAGCCTGGAGGAACCTATCAATAAGCGGAATCCCTCTGACTGGCTGACAGAATTTGTCATTTCTTGTTGAGCCAACTATAGACCCCCTTCATATTGAGGAAGAAGGTCCTTAATGAAATTCATAAAGCTGGACAAATTGCAGAAATTATCCTGACACATTCTCTAGACCTAATAATATAGTTTTTAATAGTTAACTTTGCCATATGTTGACAGTACAAATAAAGTGAGATGCAAAAAGTTTACTGCAGGTTTTTTAAGTTAAAAGGGCCACGGACTTCCCTAGACAAATGTTCTAGTTACGCCAATGGATGGGCCAACATTAATTGCAACTAAGACCTACAGAATTTCAGGCTATGCTAACTGTCAACGTGTAATTTTTGTCTAATTTTGGAGTTCATTTTTTCGTAATTTTCTCTTAAGGCAAAAAATTATAGAAAATTAGAAGAAAATTACGATTAGAGCTCTGACTTTAGACCAATCAAATTGCAGCATTAAAAAAAATAAGAAAATTATATGGGGGAACTACGGCCAGTGTTGCCAGATATCACATGAATTTACTCGGGATTTTCCGGCGGCGCTTTTGCCTATAGACATAGTTTCCTGCACTTTCTTCCGTCTTGGGGATTAAGAGATTGGCATGTGAGTACGGTCGGAAAATTAGGAAAGCCAACTTAAGACCAAAATTTAGCCAAAAAATTATAAGTAGAACGGTAGCATGCAGGTTGAACTTCACAGTCAGTTTTATTATCCTTACTGTACATTGTAAATGCACGACATTGTCAATCCACATCTTAGAATAAACAACTTAGTTGGCATTGCAAGTACTTTTTTTTCTCAACTCTAGTTGTTCATTCAAAGTAAAAGTCAACGTTTTAACAATCAGTTGTGTACAGTTCAACTATACAATTGTAGTTATTTGTACATAACTGAATAACGACTACTTATTAAGTTGTGGATTCAGTTAACATAAAAATGAGTCAACTATGACCTACACTGATGAAAACCACAGATTGCGAATGCACAGATTTTGAAAATGCACCCTTCAATAGTTGCCGAGAATTTGAACTTGCCCAATAGAGATGTTTAGAAGGAAGACAGAAATGATATTTCCTTCCTTTGGAATTCATTGAACCCAACTCGAAAGAACAAGGGATAAAAAACATGGCTAGTATATAGGGAAAACGAAAATGTCGTACAGTGCATTCTAAGTCTTAGACAAGCAATGATATTGATTCTGGTAGCTGATCCTGTTATAAATAAATTGTTGTTCCACCTCCATTTATTTAAAAATACATTTAGTACGTTTTGAGCGTATGCGTTCAGAGCTGTTATTGTTTGTGCGGTTCTCGTATTTATTTAATTTTCGATGAATGAACTTTTCGTTGTTTGTTTATTTAATATGATCTTTCTTGAGCAATCCGCAATCCTGTCCCATCAAAAAACAAGCTTCTCGTTTTTCCACGTTTTCATTATCTTGTATAAAAAATTGTCATCTTGCATGAGAGGAAAACGAGATAGAGGAATATATTATTTCTAATGTTGCGGAAAAATCTGAATATAGAGGCTTGTTACCCCACATTTAATATAGGATAGCCAGGGTGGAAAAAGTAAATGTACAACATATACATTGTATGACTTATTAGAGATATGGTGAAAACAGAGTATATAATTGACATGTTGTCATTGGGCCATACGCATATGTACATTGTATATGACCAGATTTACAACTGTGATTATTGATGCCATATCGGTAATGATAAATGAATGATAAAAGTGTGTATGCAGTGCTATGTAATGTAGTAAATGGACCATACACATTACATGTACTTACAAATGGGGTCACTTCTCTCTATATGGTCATATACATAATGTTCATTCAAAGAATAATTTTCACAATGGTTGGAATTAGTTAACAGAAAGCAGAAATGGAATCACTATAATAATTATGCATTGTTCACCAATATTTGTTAATGCAATTAATTACTGAATATTTTGGCTATTAAGTAATGACTAGGATTTGACACAAATTAAACTTTCGAGTTAAATACCTGTTAATGAGTTTGTTTGAGTGGCTAATATGGTATTAATGGTACCACATACAATACCGTCATACTTGATGGAATTTACGAATCAAACAAGTGGATTCCATTTGATTCAATTAGATTCACACATGAAAGCGAAGTCCGCATACAAAGGAAGACAGGGGGCAGTGTGACCAGATCACTAGATACAGTACGTGTAGTGTACAAAAAGGATGCTGGGGAAAAGCCCAGTGTTACCAGATTCGCACTTACAAACAATTATGCAATCCTTCACCATATATTTTTACGTGTAAAGCAATACATGGCATTACGCAACTCATTTTTCATATTTGACAATAGCCATTATGGCTTTACCTACATTCAATGTTCCCTTGTAGGGAAATTTCAATATAAGGTCATGCACTGTCTTGCATGGCTTACATGTATATGGTCACTAATGACCCATTCATGGATGTTCGTGGTTAATCAGTTTGCATTACATAATTCCATGTATGACCATATTCAATTTTTCCACTCCGGACATTGTACAAATTCTAAAAATGTCACTTTGCACGTGGCTGAGATTCGTGTTCCAAATCTGCTGAACATTTTTTCAGCATTTTCTTCAAGGAACATATCCTGGTATATTCAAATTGATATACTGGCTGTTTTGCAGGGGTTAGGATGTTGAATTTATGACTTTCTGGCTCGGCGCATTGTTTTATTACGACAAGACATATCTCGAACGGATCTTTTCCTTTTTTTAGGCTGCTGAGAATAAAAAAAAAACAAGGCTGGGACACTTTATGGTGCACCAGCTTTAAAAAGCATTGAAGCATTCATAATTACCAATTTTATATACTGGTATACATGTATATACCCTGTGATGGACATATATGATTCGGAAATATACATAACTATATATATACAATAGTGGCGGTAGATTATTTTAGAGATACATGTATAATTGTATATACATGCATGTAAGAGTTCTTGGAGATATGCATACATGTATATAGTTAGGTGCCAGTTAGGATTGACATCATCTTCCACAAGCAAGACAAGTTACCTTTTAACTGTTTTTCCCAAATTATCTTACATGCATAGCTCCAAATGATCTTACATGCAATTATACATGTAAGATAATTTGGGGAAAAGTTTAAGAGTTCCTTGTCTTGCTTGTGGAAGATGATGTCAATCCTAACTGGTACATGAGTAAGGTGCTTTATACCAATTTTTTATGTTTGGAGTGCACTGTTAATTGCATTTCGATGTTGTCCGTTATATATTTTCGCCTGTTTACATCTGCAATTTCTTTCCTGTCTTCCTAAAGTTCAGTGCCCGTAGTCGTTTGGCGTCTTGCTTATTGATTGCTCTGGGTGCTCGTCTGCATGGACCGCAGCGCCCTCTGCGAGCGTCTTAAAGCCATAGTTGATCTTTGACCTAGGAGGACAGCCCTTCCGATTGGGTGTTGACCCGTGCTATTTGCTTGGGCGTTCACAAAATGTATGGTTAGCCTAAGTGAAATTGACGTGAATGACCCAAAAGTTACCCGTTGACACGCAGTTAAGATATTGCCAAGATAAGTCCAAGAAGATATACATGTATTGTCTCTCCAGAACTAGAACCCTTGGCCATGCTGGAAGTTTTGTCATTCCCATGTGTTTTCTGAGACTTTGCGTAAATCGTCATATACAGGTAGGAAGAATTGGTCTACCTCTTACAGTACTTTTTTGTAAGATTCAATTTGGTACGTGTTTCTGGAAAATTATTTTTCTGGTAGTCCAGTCATTCCATCCAGGACACTTTCGGACAGATTTTAAGATCCATTTAATTAAAAAATCATACGGGAAAAAATCATATATTGCACACCCGCATATTGTGCAGCATACCATGCACTCATTGGAATAATGTTTGGTCTTATAGAGTAAGTTGATGACATTATCGAAATCAGTTGATTGACTTCATGGAGTACATTTGGGAGACTTCAATAAGCAGTTTAATGACTTCATCGAGCAAATGACATGGACATTGTGTGGACATTGATGGACTTCGAATGAGTACATTTGATGGACGTTATCGAGAACATTTAGTGTATATACTTCGTCGAACACTTTTGGTGAACTTCATCGAGTACCGTGTTCCTAATCGTTCATCATCATTAACATCATCGATGATGATTTAATTATGTACTAATTAACTACAATGAATACATTTGGCTAACTTCATCGATTGCATTTAGTTAACTTCATTGAGCACATAGAGTACAACTCTATTGAGTACATTTGATCAACTTCATCGAGTACATTCAGTTGCAACATCATCGAGTGCATTTGATCAACTTCATCGAGTACATTTGATCAACTTCATCGAGCACATTCAGTTGCAACATCATCGAGTGCATTTGGTCAACTTCATCGAGTACATTTGGTCAACTGCGGGTACATTCGGTCAACTGCATCGAGTAGATTTTGTGAACTTAATCCTTCGAGTACATTTGGTGGACATCATCTAGTACACTAAGTGTTCGTCCTGTGGATTCATTGAGCACATTTGATGTACCATCTCGAGTACAAGTTGAACATTTTCTGAAAGTTCAACATTTGGCAAACTGACCTATATTCCATGAGACTTAATCAAATACATTCATTGAGCACATTTGATGCAACTGTTCCAAGGCATGTATTGGCTCTCATCCAGAACTTCCTGCATTCTTCCAAACATTATTGGATATACACTGTAGTGGGTTTCTGAACATACTACAGTATAGCACGTTGTGTCGATGTCGCCCAGCACCCTTTCTGGACATCATCTCGTACTACTTCCGGACGCCATCTAGTACTTCCGGACGTTATCTGATAGGCCATCCTAATGTCTTCCTCCGCATTTTCTGGTCGCCATCCATGACTGGACTTCCGAAATCCGATTATCACTGTCGATATAAGTAGGTTTGTAAACCTGCAGGCAAACCAGTTCCGGTCTTTGATCCAGGGCGTGTTTTATTGTCCGAGCTGACTGATTCCTCCGGACCACGTCGCCGAACACTTTTATGATTTAATAATTTAACACAGGGGCGCGACATGATCTTAGGGGACCAGCAGCCTAAACAAAATGTTGGAAATGGTTCTGGCAACACATGTAGAGGGCGTGCGCGTCGGGGTAAAGTGTTCAGGGTTCCCCTAGACCTGGAAAACCTGGAAAAGTCAGGCTGAAGTCAGGGAAGATTGATATATTTTAAAAAAGTCTGGGAAATTTAATGTCTTGACACAGAAGTCAAAGAGTTCACACTTCGTCAGCCAAGCATGAATTGGATGCCACAAAGTCTTAGTGGGTTCATTCAGGAAATGACCAATTTTCACCAATGACATACCCATATGGAAAATAATATGCGTATAATATATCAATAATATATATGTGGATATATCTGTAATATACTAAACATATATATTACAAAACATGTTATATTGGTAATATACGACAAATATCTCGTACAATTATATAATGTGGCAATGCATATTCAGAATATATTTCTTGAATATACATTCTATATATTATTAGATATGTGGGAAATATATACTATACTTAAACAATTACAGTTCGAAATTGTGTAAATTATAAAAGCAATAATGATTTGATGAAATAAGCTTTAATATTAAAATAGTAAAACAT
>JAQFYZ010003131.1:0-14364 GCA_034695085.1 Cylindroiulus punctatus | reverse complement strand
CGCGTTTCTGTAGGCTTAACGCTCACGCGCATCACCCCCCTACTCACGCACCTACTATGTCGCTCAGCGCTTCCGTACTCTGTCGATACTACGGAGGCCTGCGCGGGCCGCTGGCGCTGGGTTGGACGCTTTAAATTTTTCGTTATCGGGGATGAAAGCGCCTAGTGCGATAAATCAGGGCCTCGAACTCGCTTCAAGCTCATCTGGGCTGCTCGTCGCGACTAAAATTTCAATTGTAAACCATCGGCGCAGCCAGCTTTCTTAATTTTCAAGGCCAAACATTTCGCAACTCCTGGGAAAAGCAGTCGATGAGCCGCGCCTGTTTTCCCGGGATGGCGAAATGGATGCGGCGCAACCAAATGGGGAGTTTTTACATTTAACAGCGATTTGTCGTCTATAACAGCGTCAATTTCATGAATAAACCAAATTTCAGCCTTCTCCAAGCCCGGCTGATCGACACGGCGGCCAGGTGTGTCGTCATCGCCCCCGTGCTGCCAGCCTCCGGCCCCCTATTGTCCCCAGCGGAGGCCTCCAATTCCCCGATGATCAGGGGACGCATATCAAAACAGAAAGCTATGGCCGAGGTTGAGCGTTTTGGAGGCCAGCGCTCGTGAATATCTTTAGTTGAAGATGAATTATTACATTCAAGTGGCCGAGGACGAAAGCGAGGAGCCCATCGAGTTGCCTTGCGAGGACGACGGCACCTTGCTGCTGACCACCTTAGCGGCCCAGTTCCCAGGGACCTGTGGTTTGAAGTTCAGAAATCCTGACACTGGAACCATCAGGGGAGTCCGTCTGGCAGAAGGCAGGCTGCACCCTCCAGAGACCAAATGGGGGAATTTGGTTTTCATCTGCGTGTTTCCGAAAGGTGAGCGGAGTCCCTTGGCCGCGGCCTTACCGCGTTGGCCCCCCGAAAATGCCTGGGCACTAGTTGACAGCCAGCCCTGGCAGCAACAGCTAGCAGTGTCCTTGAAAATGGCTACTGCTGCTCCCATGACACTTCAGCAGCGAGTGTCATGCTAGGATGACTAGCGTCTCCCAGGAGCAGTTGTGCTCACAGGGACTGTCAAGCCCTTGCACTAGCTTTGGCTGCACATATACTAAAATTGGAATGATACAGAGAAGATTAGAATGGCCCCTGTAAAAGGATGACATGCAGAATGGTGGAGGGGTTCCCACATCATTCTCATTTTCCGATATCCCAGCTCCCCAAACTTGTGCAAATTGCTAAGTCCTGGCGCACTTTGCTTCATGAATTAGCCATTTTTCTGCCTTTGTGGCACTTAGACCCTTCTGAAATTGTAAGCTAGAGACAGGCAATTTTGTGACGGGTTACCGTATTTGACACGTATCCCTTCTTTTTCCCTCGCGCACTGCTAATCAGTTACGTCTCGCGCAGAGAACAAACGCAAGTCCGACGAGCAGCTGGAGAACTCGACGGCGAAGACGAAGCGCATGGAGAGCAAGCAGAAGTGCTCGGACCTGATCGTGCTGGGCCTGCCCTGGAAGACGACCGAGCAAGAGCTGCGGGAGTATTTCGAGCCCTTCGGGGAAGTTCTGATGGCGCAGGTAGTTGGCGCAGCGCGGCCAGATCGAAAAAGCGAGGAACCTTTGAAAGTACTCACCAGTTTTGCGTTGATGGCTTTCAGGTTAAGAAAGACCCCAAGACCGGGCAGTCGAAAGGCTTCGGCTTCATCCGTTTCGGCAACTACGAGTCTCAGATGAGAGTGCTGGCGCAGCGGCACATGATCGACGGCCGGTGGTGCGACGTGAAGATTCCAAATTCCAAGGTACTGTTGGTATTTAATTCGAGGTTGTCTCAAATTACGCCCTATTCCTATTAAGGTGCAATTGGAAATTTAGCAAAGATGCAAAGATGTAAAATTGGCATAACAAGATTACATTTTCTAAATACTTACCAGGGTGTCTGGCAGTCTGGACAAACCCATGGAAATAAAAGTGACCTGGAAATATATTAGAGTTGAAAAAGTCATGGAAAATAGTTTGAGGACTTTGCCAGACATCCTTGTGCCGAGTTTCGGACCCCAAATTATTACCTCTGGTTACTGCCGCTCAGCCGCCGGCTTCCTCTCGTTGCAGGAGGGCCAGATGCCGTACCTGAACCGCAAGATCTTCGTGGGCCGCTGCACCGAGGAGATGACGTCGGAAGACTTACGTGAGTATTTCTCCAAGTATGGGGAGGTGACGGACGTGTTCATTCCCAAGCCGTTCCGGGCCTTCGCGTTCGTCACTTTCCTGGACCCGGAGGTGGCGCAGAACCTATGTGGCGAGGACCACATCATCAAGGGCAACAGCGTGCACGTGAGCACGGCGGCGCCCAAGAACGAGTCGCACGCCGGCCCGTTCGGCCGCGGTCCCGGCCGCATCGACCCCAAGGTGGTCACCGCCTTCGGCAGCCAGCACCACGCCGGCGTCGCCAAGCCGGGTCTGGGGGGCGGCGGCGGCTGGGGCGGCCAAGCCGCGCACGCCGGCGCTGGCCGCAGCAACGACATGCCCAACCTGGCGGCGCTGGGCAGCAGCCTGGGGCTGGGGGGCACCCTGGGCAGCGGCAGCCAGACGCTGGCCAGCAACCAGAATGTGAACACGAACCCGGCCACGCTGGGCTTGAGCGCGCTCAATCTGGGCGCGCTGCCGCTGGGCTCGGCCATGATGGCCGCGGCGTTGGGCCAGGCTGGCTGGGGCCTGCTGGGCAACATCCAGGCGCAGGGCGCCGGCCAGGACGGCCAGGGCTTCGGCGGCGGCCAGAACAACAACCCGCCGGCGGCAGGTGGTGGGGCCAACCCCAACAGCGCACCCAGCACGCTGTTCAGCTGGATCAACCAGGGCGCGGGCGACGGCTCCGTGCCGGGCGGCCAGGCCACCAACGGGCCGTGGCCGCAGCGGGACCCCAAGGTGGGCTACAACATGGCCGTCACACCCTGAGACCAAAAGTAAGCTAAAAGAAAGAAAGGAGAATAGTGAGTGAGGCGTGATTGAGCATTGGATGTTCGGAATGGATGTAAAACTGTTTCTCTGTTCAGTAACCCCTAGAATGATTGTGGAGACCGAATATTTGTTAAGAAAAATGGGGTCGCGAAGCTCGTGCCCGCCGCCCGTTAATATATATTTCTGTTAAGCCATCTCGCCGTTGAGGCCCTTGCCCCTCTCGTCCGTAGTTGCCTCGTCCAATCGAGAAATTCAAAATTTGAAAGTTTACTTTGTTACAAAGTAAGACAGGGTTCCCATCGTCTTCAGCAAATGGCTTTCAACTTTTTTACCATGTTTAACGGTAAATGTCTCAACAAATTCGAAGCAATCTATCCAGGTGATCTATCCATCTATCCATTTGCTTTGATACATTGGGCCTAAAGATAAAGAAGTCCATCTAATTTTTCATCTAAAATTGAAAATTAAAGTTCCAAACTTTTAATTCCCCAAAATGATTTTTAGGATATCTGGACTTGTTAGGTCGCCGTAGCCAAATGTAAAAGAAAAATATACTAGATGCCAGTAAGTGCTTATAAAGCCCTTAAAACTCCCGACTTTAATTTTAACACCCCAAAATCATTTACAGCATATTTTGGCTTCAGTCAGACTTTCAAACCGAACAAACTAAAATTGTTAGGTAGACTTAATAGCCAAACATAAAAGAAAAAGATACTAGATGCTAGTAAGTGTTTATAAGGCACTTTAAATATTTAGGCTCTTAAACTCCTTCATTTTTATTTTAAGAAATGAGTGGGAACCCTGATAGACCGCAAAAAAAATATTAATCAGGAAAACAAGTTTTTCTCGAGATAACGAGGCAGCATGAAATTCTCGGTTAAACACTCCAGAAATTGGGTCTGATGGATTTTTTTTTGTAAAGTTCACCCTTCCTCATGCGGTGCATTTAGCTAAAAAAGTATCTCAGAGTGGTTTTCTCGGTGGTCCGTCACATCGTCTTTTATCCTCCCGACTTCTGTATTTTTTTAGACACTCCCTCCATCCTCGAGTCCACTTCTCCCTCATTGTTTATACTCACCAGTGTAATGTCTTGGCGTGAAATTGATGTCATATCTGCTATTTTTCCGTGTGAATGGTCATATTACTTTCTATTTTGACGCGCACGTTCATCTTCCGTATTGTACACTCCTTGCCGGGCTCTTAGTCCACGCAGCATTCTCATTTTTGAAAGAGATTTTTCAAAGCCGCAGCCCCGAATGAAAGCCGACATGTGTGCGTGAACGTGAAAAGCCTATATCGAGAAGAAAATATACGTTATATAAAAAATGTACATAGATATACCGACAACTAGCTATAAATACTGAGACGAATGAAAGGTTAATTTTATCTGTAAATTATCGAGGCATTAAAAGGTGCGAACGTGATCGAGACTCACTCGGTTAGATTTTAGTCTCCACCATCATTTTCTCGCTAATCCTTCGTTAAAACTTGATCCGGGGATTGGTAGCTGCTGGCGCTAAGACCGAAACACAGAATTATACATCGTGCATAAACTAGCAGCCATCCTCGAGCACTTAACGAGAGATTCACTAAACTAAGTACAAACCAGATGTATTTTTCTCGGTGTATTTTGCACGCCGCCTTATTTCATCCCCTTAACTTTTCGCAAGTGGTCTCTGAGTATAACTGGAGTGTATGAAACTGAAGACGTGTGGCATTTATTACACAGATAGCTCTATTTTTAATAACGAGAGAGGAAAACTTTAAAAAAAATGTGCGACTGCGTGTGCTAAATGATGTACAGTAGTGTGTGTGAGAGAACGAGAGACTGGAAGATGGAAGAATGACAGAAATTATGTGCGAGAATTGAATTTTCCTTTCTGGAAAAAAAAATGACGAGCAAGTGTGACTGAACTAGCAGTTTCGACCCGAACGTAAATGCATTTTGGCCAG
This sequence comes from Cylindroiulus punctatus, assembly GCA_034695085.1. Classification (NCBI taxonomy): domain Eukaryota; kingdom Metazoa; phylum Arthropoda; class Diplopoda; order Julida; family Julidae; genus Cylindroiulus; species Cylindroiulus punctatus. Next base: position 9,465 of record JAQFYZ010003131.1, on the reverse strand, counting down.
TGTTTCGAAAGTGCGACCCGACACGATCCTATGTTCGTGACGTTTTCCTTCTCTTTCTCTCTCGTCTCTCCTGCACATTACATATAAAAAATCCAAAGAGATTATATATTGTATGTTGCAACATCTTTTGTCACTGCTTACCCCTGGGATTCATCGGTGTAATTCTTTCGAAAGAAACTCGAGACTGTTTTACTTTCTGGCAAGAACAAATTTTCGACTTGCAAATTCCGTACCAAATAAAACTGCGGTTTGTTCAAAGTTGTACGGTCCATTTTCCTGAGCAAAAAGTGAAAGCAAAAATACTACCTTCAGTTTTAGTTGTGCTGCATAAAGATTATAAGTTGTTTTTGGCTGTTCAAAATATCCAGAAATATACTTACCGGTCCCTCGGTTTCTCTCGAATCGAACATGCCTAAGACGAGGAAAAAAGATATTAGTCCCAGTTATTAAATCGCAACGCCACGAAGTTTGTAAAAACGTATGCCATTGTACCTGTTAACGTCATTTTCAATCTTTAAAGCCGTTATCCTCAAAGCAGTCTTTACCGAATATCGCACCGTTGTTGATCGTTCTTCTTCAAATTTCTGCCGCAGTTCTTGCTGAAATGTCCAAAGGTCTGCATTTCTTTTCTCAAAAATGGGTGCCAACAAACAAATGTATCCGAGCGTGGTTATTCTGTATTCGAATGTGCGTGTGAAAATTCATTAGCTGTTCCCGATCCGTTGTATTTTCATGTTACTCAAAAGGAAATTTGGTGGCACTGCGCTTGTCTGCTGCCTCGTTCGTGCGAGTCGTTCGAGCCCTTGTCTGGCCAAGATGCATTTGAGTCTGGCACCGAGACGAAATGAATGTTGTGTATCGAGTAGATAAAAACAACTCGTATGCGTAATGGCGATCAGGCCGTGCGGCCTGCTCGATATCATGGATGTGTGTACATGACACGTGTGTATGTGTGTGCGTGAGAGTGCGCTTTCAAGAAAATAATAAAAATCTCTTCTAGTTTAAACCAAATCTGTGTGCGTCTTTTTCTTGCTTCAATCACATCAGCTGAAAAAAGCCCATTGCTGCAATTATGAAAGTACGGAAGATTTTCTCCAGTGCATAGAAAAAATTCACAATTTTTTACGTGGTAAGCTGTTTATTTTGTAGAGGAATATGCAGCATTTAGCAAAAATACGCCTCCTAATTGATCATCAATGGACACAGAGGCGGGTTAAAAAGAATGAAAATATTTTGTTGATCTTGCCGCAGCACAAACTGACCTGAGATTACAACAGATTCAACAAATGATTTTGCATTATAAATTGGGGGAAGTTGATTTTTCATTGCACTTGAAGAGAATATTGATTGTTTAACCATTAGGCACAACTAGGAACGAGATTCCTGGCTTCATTTTTTCAAGCTTTAAAATATTAAGTTCAGGTAATAGCTTCAGCACATTAAAAAATTTAACTTTTAAGGCAATCCTAACGTGTAAACCTGCAGTGCTAAATGTGGCAAGCATCCAAAAGCCGAACAAGAAGAATAAATCTACCTTTTTCTAACTTTGGTTTTGAATCATTGCCATCATTTTTTACACAGCATGTGTCGATCGAAATTCTTAGCCTTGCAGGGATTGATTTGAGTACTGAATATCTCAGATTCTGAAATTTCCAGCAAGATTCAAGTCGTACATCAGTAAATGCATTGGTTATTTTTACACATTTTTTCTGCCATAACCATTGTACGAAGCTTCCAGGCTCGAGAATAAATTCACGAAAGATTCACGCAATTTCTGAACTTATGAGGAAGCAAACAACTTATGTTTGCTTCCTCGTCGCATAGGTCAACACACCCTATCCGATAAACATTATAAAATACTCGTGATATTTCCGCTCCATGATATAATTGGTCCGCGTTTTGTACACCAGTCTTAAATTTATTATTAGCTCGCAGCATTCCCATCCCCGCCATCCGTGTGGTTGGCCTCCACTGCTTCCGCCAGCGCCTAAACAACAAAACGTACTTACAATTTTGTGTCAGCTTTTTGGCCGATTTGCCCGCCCGCTACTGAGTAGCCAAGGTTCCCCAAAATAAAATTCCCTACTCTCATCCTTACCTTTTTCACGAATTCGGGCAGAACAAAAGAGCTGCGATGAATATCGCCGTTGTAATACCTGAGATTCAGTTTCTCAACGTCTTGTTCGTTGAATTTGATTACCGGATTTGGGAAATCCGTGTCCTGTAGGGAAACGGTAAAACGTTAGTGGACTGCAATCAGAAACGGCCTGATTTAAGTCTCAAGTAATTCCTCGGACGTTACTTACAGGATTTAAACTGCAGAGCAGAAAGCCAATATGGCCCCCTGGATATGTCGGGATGGTCGTGTACGCATAAGCGACACAAGGAAATAAGGTCCTGCAAAAGCCGACCATTTTCGTAATTAAGTCCAAGTTGAACCACATAGATTCGCCTGAAATAGTTGAGAAATAAATGATAGGAATCTTACATGCACTTTTAAACCAGGGGAGGTCTATATTATTTTTTAGACATTTTATATCATGCAGAAAACCTAATTTATGTAAACTGGTTTGCTAACAAAAACGTCTTTTCAGGAAAACCCAGTAGTTTGAGATTTGCCAAAATGCTTCACAATGGCAAGACAATATTTTGCAAATTCAGGCAACAGCAAATCAGTAAAATTATTCTCACACTGGCAACAGACAATTCCATTAGGCCTGAGGGCTTTTTTCATGGCCTCGTAGTAGGTTTTCTTAAACAGGCACTCGGCAGGACCTAAGGAAGTACATACATTAAATGAAGGAAAATTGGAAGAATTGGGACAAAGTAACAATTCACGCCACCAACCGACTGGATCCGAAGAATCCGTGATGATGATATCGAAGAATTTACTGTGTTTACTCATGAATTCATTCCCGTCCCCGATATGAAGGCTGAGCTTCGGACTAGAAAATCCAGTCGCCATAAAAGGCAGATGTTTCTTGGAGACTTCGATGACTTTCTGTCAAAATCAAAAGTTATTCTTTAACAGTTTAGCGACATTTCCGAAATCGATAAGCGCCCAACATTCCGCTTCTTACCTCATCTATCTCACATTGATAAACTTCTTCTACGGCAGGATGTTTCACCACCTCTCGCACAACACCTCCGTCTCCTCCACCAATGACGAGCACCTTATTGATAATGAAATATGAGTAACGGATCTCGAAAGTTCAATTAGCTAATAAATTTGTCTAAGTGCGGGCTCACTTTTTGAGGATTCGCGTGGCTATTCAAAGGCAGGAAAGAAATCATTTCCTGGTAGGAAAACTCGTCCACCTCTGTGCACTGAATGGCATTGTCCAAAACCAGAACTTTGCCAAACTTTTTTCTAAAATGGTTACGAGGACTCATGTTGAGCAACTTTTGGCGAAGCGTTCAAGCCAGCTGCGTTACTGGTTGATAAATACATTTCATAAAACACAAAACAAATGCATCAAAATGAGACTTGTTTACGTACGATTTGAAAACTAATATATGTTGATATTTTGACTTCTCGTCGACGAGAACTTCCTCCACTTGGAAGGAAGAGCAGAAACCCGGCCAAATGTGATCCGCCTCGCTAAACCAGCCCTCCTTCAGTGCATTCATTGTTTACATGTATGCTGCGGGAGTGAAAAAATAGAAACCATATGGAAACCATTCAGAAAGCCAAATCCAGCCCAGAGTATACGCTGTACTCGCATACGAGCAATTATCAGAAATCACTTTCTGGTCAATTTTAATTGCTAGTCCATTCTTCCAAGCTTTAAACTCAAAATCCATGACCTTCTTAAGGATGGAGCCATTAGCATAAATTCCCAATTTAACCTCAAGTCTTTAAATGACCCATCTCACGCAAATGCGTACCATCTCACAGGACTCGAAACTTAACCAGAAAAACGTCGTACCCTCCAGAAAACACACAGCTGTTTTGTTTTCATAGCGGCCACAGTTGAAACGACGCCACAGTTGAAAAAATAAAATATTAGCATAAATGACAAAAACATCTTTGCCCTCTGTCATAGTGACCCTGAGTGAAACATTTAGGCAGAGCACCGACATGGGGACATTAAAATATCACGTCATCATCTTGGGAGGTGGTGGCCAAAATGACTAGCCATGAGCTTTGGGGTTCAAATCCATCTGTTGAAGTTTGTTATTACATATAGTTGCCAAATCTACCCCCACCACATAACATCTCAGGTGCTAACTGGGTGTATTAAATTAAATTGCAAATGATATGCACATAGCATGATAAATGCTGACATGGGGGGATTCAGAAAATCGCCAAAAAACGTCAATTTCTAATTTCTGAGTAACAACTGCTTGATATGCTCCACAAATATCAATAGACCAAGCAGGACCCGTTCTGTTACCAACACCTGTTTCACCAGGCTCCTGGAAGAACATTCAGCAAGGTCATAGGGCAAGGTCGCCATGTTTTGGCATGCGGCATTTTATTATTATTATTATTAGATTAATTGCCGCACCCCTTAGGGTATTATGGCAATGAATGGTTTCAGCTAAAGTACAGGATGATGGGGACAGGGTGCTTGTTCAAAAATGGGTGCCAAGAGTGTCTTGAAAACCGTTAGGGACCCCGTGTCTATGTCTCCGTGGCATGGTAGCACGCACTTTGCAATCACACTCATAAAACGGAGATAAGGCCTTAGTTTTTCTCATGGGAACTGGATGCGATAAACATTTAAATTTATTACCGGACAAAGATAGATTATACAACTTTTCCCAAATTTTCCGAATTCGGGTCCAACTTTGGAATGCCCCAGATTCCCGCAACCATGACGAATTTCGCAAATTTCCCGTCCGAGAATGTTGTCTGAACAATCCAGCGAGCGTTACAGGTCGCGTTTCAAGCCCCATCGCTATAAACTTCCAGCAAAATTAGTTTTACTTACGAAAATGCGGATTCCCAAAGTGCGTGTCGACTGCTCTTGGAACGAAATTAAAAATGGAAGCACAACTTTGGAACGCGAGCGCGCGCACCCCGCGCATGCGCAGTCAGCACTGACTAGGCTGTTCTCGGCCGTTGCCGAACGCATCTGGACGAGATCGAGCCAAGATTCCGCGTTGCCGAAAACGCGTATTGACGTTCGGCTTCAGCGATAAACACTGTAGTTGCTTCGCAACCGATGCCAGGTAGCCTAGTTGAATTTGGTGGTTTTTAATTGCTCCAGGCACCAATATTGCTCGAAAACACCGGTAAAGTCACCCAGCCAAACCATACATATGCCTTCGCGAGCCGAGGATATTCTCAAGGGCTTTAAAGTGTATCCTTTTCCGCATCTTGCCATGATCTTGCACGAGGTCTTGCATGCAGTGCATTGTAAAATTTCAAGAAAAATTGCGAAAAAAAAAATGTCAAAAATCAAAAAACCTCTATTTCCTCAACATCTCTATCAGCAACTGGATGAACCTGAGAGATGCTGACACGGGAAAAGTTCTGTGGCAAGGAAACGACGACCTGTAAGTGAATAATCGATTGGTTTCCTTGACTTTGCATGGTTGCCTTCCTTCAGCTGCATTTAAAGTCAGTAAATAAATTGATTAATTTATCTAATTTTCAGGTCTTCTCCAGATGTAGAGCACGAAGGTTAGTCAAGTGGGAATTACAGGTTCAACAGATAGATAACGCAGGCAATTTTTTTCTTCGACTACTGCTAATATTTTCAAGATTTTTTAGGCAAAAAAAATCATTGTAATGACAAGTGGCAATCTGACATTAAATATGGTAGTATTGCTGAGATTGCAGTCATCTAGCATTTTCACAAGTACAACAAATGTTGCAACAAAAAGGAAGTAAAAATGAAAGTAAAATGAGTTATGTGCTTCTGCACAAAGTTGTAATTCCGAATATTTAAAACCCTAAAATGACTGCGATCTTTTTGTAAGGGATGACAATTTTTTTTACATTGGGCTGTAGTTATTGTCACGCATTTCAGAAAACATAAAACTCTCATCAGTTTTTCGGGTTGCATGATTTGGGAGATGGCATTTTATGTACGACTTAGTTAAGGTTGAAATGATACGTAATGTTTCGGGCGATTCGCACACTTTCAGCCCGGGTCCCCAAAAAAATCCTGAAATGCCGAGCAGTATCGCGGGAGATCAATTTCTCGTCTGTCGAGCAAATGGAGAAATTTAGGCTGGAGCAAAAGGTGCTTTTTAAGGGCCGCTGTTTGGAAGGTAAAGCCAATGTGTGGCTTGCTTAGTTTGCGTTAGTGCTGTCGAAGCATGCTAACTGAAACCACTTTCTATCTCTTTTTAATCTAGAGTGGTTCTTCGAATTCGGCTTTGTAATTCCCAGTTCGACAAACACCTGGCAGTCTCTTATAGAGGCTGCTCCCGAATCTCAAATGATGCCTGCCACCGTATTAAAGTACGTATTAATTTTCTGCAGACACACATCGTCGGTCTAAAGCGAAAATGGCCCATCTCACAAAGTAATCATTTTACAGGCTAGTGTTTCAAAATTTTGCAGTAGCTGGCAACAAAAAGATATATTTTTTATTAATTTAAAAAAGCTATTTGTTGCCTTCGAGATTCTTAGTTGTGAATTATGCCATTTATTAATATTGAATTAAATACAGATGAGAAAAAATAAAAAATGCATGCACACGAACTCGCACGCGCTGAAATTGGATTATGTGCACATGCAATTTTCAATTTTTTCTCATCTTTATGTACTTTATATTAATAAACTGTGTAATTCATGACTTAAGAATCGTCGAAGGCAACGGTGGACAAAAAATTCTACGTGATGAGAAATAAATTTGGTGTTTGTATTAATTTGTTGATCCCCTGTTTAGTAAAGGATTTTTTTGCATGGTGTGCATAAACTGCCAAACAGCCTTACAGCCAAAGACGGATTTGAGCAATTTGGGCTATAGACTGACTATATGGAGGACATGTCGACAAAATGAGTACGAATTGACACTAAATGTTTATCTCCTTTTTTTAAAGTGGAAACGTGGTTATAGAAACTAAATTTTTCGACGATCAACTCCTCGTCAGCACATCTCAGGTGCGACTGTACTATGTATGATACATTCCCGCTTACACACAGGAAGGAGCCGTGCATTCCGGCGATGTGAGTTCGTCGCCGCACATTGAAGCACCATTGCCCGCAGTCCGAATGTATTTTTAAGTGTTTTTGGCGATGTACAAGTATCACTCGTAATTGTCAATACGTGAGATGTTCCTCAATTATTTGAAGTGTAAATAAATCTTTTAAGTTTATGCTTTTGTATCCATCTCGGGACGATCAAATGCACTTCACACGCATTTATTACACTATTATACTGTACACAGTGCTGGCCGACACCAGTAAAGCCCGAGCACAAACCTAACTAAGGCATCAGATCGTGAACAGACTCACGAACGGATTTGGGTTAGTGTCGATCTAGTAGAGCAGAAATAGGCTCGAGCCCAATAAACATCTCACCTTGTTGGCAGCTAAACCCTGACATTGATACCGGCCCATTCATCCTGCTTCTCTTCCTCCTCTCTGACGATTCTATGGTATTTGCCAGTAACCGGGAGGTAATGCCAGCCCTTGTAGTCGCCCCTATCTGCCATCAACCGTTTCACCTTATGCGATAATAGTCTGTAAATTGATGCGCAAATTAAGTTTGTTTCGTCCGAGCATACAGTGCTGCGACACGTTAAACGTAAAGCAAATAGTTACTTCATCTGATGAATTTCTTCCTGCTCGCACACGTAATGCAACATGTTCTCGTACCTCTGATGTTCGCTAGCGTACACATAGCGAGCAAACCATCGCTTGACCGGATGCTAAAATTTGAAATTTCCAATTAGGTCAACATACTTTTTCAGGGTTCCCACAGCTATGGTAAAATAAAATCCTCTGACTTTCCCACAATTAACACATTTTGAAACTAATCGAAAGCATCACATCAAGCAAATTGCATGCACGATATGCACAGTATAGTCCCGGAACTGGCGGTCCGTGTTGTGCCCAGCCAATCAATAAGCTGTCTCTTCCTCTAATTGCATGTTAAGTTGCACGTTACCCCAGCAATGCAAAATACATGTATGTGGCATACTTCAAGTGATCTTTCACAAGGTCACACACAGAGTGGGGAAAAGAATTGTTGAAGGCAAATTTATCAGGCAGATCTTCCCTATATCTTCTAAAATAAATCTAAAATAATAGGTTTTAGAACACAGAAATAATAGCAATGACTAAGAATAATTAATAATGCCAGATGGATCTTAGGTCTATTTCCCAATATGCGTTTTAAAAATAAATTTAAACACATATTTGGAAAAAGTAAAAGAAATATTGAAGGTGTGCTGCAGGCTAAACAATTAGAAAATGCAGTTCTGGAATCTAACTTGGCCAATAATCCTATTACAAGTTAGGAAAGCCATGACTTGCTGAGGCATTTTCAAAATTCCTCGACTTTCACAGGTTTTTCAGCCTGAGATGGCTGTCATAAGCTTCTATGGCTTTGTGAGAGCCCTGGTTTTGAGGTTTTACTTACCAAGTTCTTATCCTATCAATGTACACACGTACATGTAGGGAACTTGAAATTTTGCAGTTTTGCCTTTTTATGACTGCTGAAGAACAAATGGTCAACAACATATAACGAGTTGGCTGCCTACCCTATAATACTCGTAATTCTCCGGGTGATATCCTTCGGGAATTTCAGCCAACTCAGCCGGTCCAACAAAGATATTTGCGAGAAAGACGATGGTGCCCAAAGGTATGGCTCCAACCATGAAGTAGAAATGGCTCATATCTTTGAACTTGTTCCACTGAAACCTGGACGGCTGGATCACCATCACTCTCTTGTGCGTGCCCATTTCCCGGACGCCATCTAAAATGCGCGAAGGGTAAATGTAACTGCGCTATTTGTGCCTATTTCGCTTTTATTTGAATAAAAATAATTGGTATGATATACCATGATATACTAAAAATTTAAAATTCAAATTAGGCTTATTGGCTTGCAGACGAAATAAGCATCAGTCCTTTTTATAGAATGCAAATCATTTTGCGAATGCTGTGACAACAAATGACAATTTACCTTTCCAAACTCACCTTTCAGTGGGTTTGTCAGCTGTGGACTCTTCGAGAGCAGCGAATTTGGCAAATTAAATCGAAATTTACCAGCCAAATTTCGGCACAGAACACTTAGCACGGCCATTTTGAAATTCCAGGTTTCGAATGCGACACCAGCGACCTCTGCCGCTGATGCTTGGGCTATTATTAGGTTACACGCAGAGTGGCACCCAAGCTCCCATTGCTCGCGATTTGGGCCTTCTGCGCGAGAGGCGGGGGTAAATCACAAGCGTGTTTTTCCATTCGAATCCAAATGAAAATGCTGGTGTCGAGTAGAATCCTGCAGCCATAGAATCGTGCAGCACAATGGCGGCGCTTCCGGAATTCTGCACATGTGCAGT
>JAQFYZ010003130.1:0-14367 GCA_034695085.1 Cylindroiulus punctatus | reverse complement strand
AATGTTTGGTGGTTAGGCACACGTCTGTTTGGATAGCGTTGCTGATAGTCATGCTGCTGCTCTACCATTTCCGTTGGTGGCCCCATACGTTAAATGCATGTCCGCCATCTCCGCATTGGTGAAACGGTGCATACCTTACTGGAAATAAAGATGCTTCTTTGAAATAAAGATGCACCTGATGAAGCAGTTTGTTCTGCGAAACGTCGTGCAGTATGGATGTATAATACTGGCCGTGTTTATCTTCTTTAATTATACCTAACTGGAATCCGCCTACAACCTGCGAGGTAATCGAGTATGTGGGTAATTGGTAAGCGATAATTCGTTCGGTCATATCGATTAATCGATTACGTAGTGGTTCTCTCCCTACCCTACCGAAGGACTGTAAATGCCCGTATCAGTGACGGGACATTTGCTACCGCACATTTTTTGGCAAAAAATGTTTGTCGTAGTGTCCCCTATCACTCATATCAATTTGTACAGGTACAGTAGAACCTGTCGAAGTCGATACTGTAGGGACCGCCGGACCGGGCATCACGTATCGGTTTAGACAGGTTATTGACTTAGGCAGGGACATTAATCAAGCATGGGGACGAGCTCGGGACCGGCCGCTAATATTTGGTTATGGAGATTATAAGTTTACACAGTATAAGTTAAGACAGGTTCTACTGTAGTTCAGAAACACTCGCTCGTGTTTCGTTCGCATTTTCTTAACTATGATGTAAATAAATAATCAAATATGTGCTAACCAAATTGTGCAGGCTATAGTCGAAAAAAGTATCATTATTCATTTGAAACATATTGTAAACATGTTTTAAACACTGGAACAACCTGGTAACATGTCGATAATTTTAACGGACGTGTAACAAAGAATGAAACCATTTCGACTTACAATGATTAATTATAAGTTTTGCTATATTGATGCCTTGATTTTTCCAAACTTTCGTTTGTATAGGATTAACTTTCTCCGGTTTGACCTCTTCACTAATTCGTTAAAAATCTATTGTTTTTATTATAGCGAGGCTAATCATCACATTCTGATAACTAAAAATTAGAAACAATGCAAACTTCTTTTTCAAAATTAATCGTCTCGTTTTAATAGCGGAATTATTCCTAATTATTTATTATCGACCTATATCTCGACATAATCAGATTCACGATTTTTTTGTTTCATTTTTTCGTGTGTTTTTGTTTCGCTCATTTGCCACGGGGCGGGTTTTTGTGCTACTTAAACTTACGCTGATGAATGTCGATTAACCTACATTTTAAAAATCGATGTTTAACATAACGAGCATCCCGACAGCTTCTACTTTTTAACCATCTTTTTATGTAATTAAAACATCAAAGAGGCTATTATAAGCGATGTGTTTTATATTGGTCCGAATAAAAATTATACGACACAAATTATAAATTTTGCACAACATTTCCAAAGTTGTTTTTTGGTTTTATCTCAGTTTCTAGTTTTATCTAAAGTTGTGCAAAATATTCGAAATGTTTTTTGTTTTGTTTTGATTGAGGTTGTGAAGGAAATTGATAAGAACACTAACACGTTTACGCATTTTGGCACAATTGATAACTTTATATCGAAATACAATTTCGAGTATAGTACAGTCAGAGTATATTTCAAATTGCATCGTAAAATGTCTCAGCTATTTGGTGGTTTAGAATGCACGTACAGGGTGTCTACGCGTGATTGCGGCAGTTTCAAAAAATTGCTTCTTGTATCCAAAATATGATCACAGCTAATGAGAAAACCTCAAAAGTTGACGTATGTATGTAAACATTCTTAAGTTCTCCATATGTGCCCATCAAGCGGTAGATCCATTACGCGCTATCTTGCGGCCGTAGTGTCTAAGATATGGTGATCGAGACGTTGATCACCTGCCTGTTGTGCTCCTGTAGCCGGTCCAAGAAGTGAACGAACTGGAGGGCTGAAAACGACCAATAGAATGCAATATCCTGTTTGCGATATATCCTTTCAAGTCGCGCGCATTTAGCGCCACTTAACGGAGGTTAGCGAGAGGGAGGAGCCTTGACAAGGCACAGGGATGCACATGCGGCTTATTGGCTCGTTCTTCCCTCGTCGTACTGGCTTACTTAAGGCGTTCCTTTGGAACTGGGGACTGGCCCCTTCCTTTCCTTTCTGCCCCCTATTGTTTCGGTTTGTCTCCTTGCTCTAACGTTTGTTGAAGGATCTTTATATTTATGTTGTTTCTACTTTTCCTCTCATCCATTTTTGCCATGTTCCCTTTCTTTCCTATTTCTAAGTATATGTGTCTGCGTCCAAACGCTTCTGCTCGGCCACCATTTTGCCTTTTAGGCACTGTGCCCCCCAAATTCACACACACACGCTCTTCCCTCGTGGGAAAGGAGTAAACCTATTAAATCAGCGCAGTGAACGACCACGGCGTGACTGGTTTTCTAGTATTGTGGACTGTCGATTTCGTAATCGGGATTAATTTCAAAGAAACATCTAAGGCCGGGCTGCAGACGAGCGTTGTTTTACCGTTGGACCCACGGTGACGCAGCATCCATTATCTAATGCAGACGTGCAGTGGATAAACGCACGTTATGCAGACAGATAATTATGGCGCTTCTTCTACCAGCCTTCTTTAATGCAAGCATAAGCTAAGGCGCTTTAGTCTATGGCCTTAAATGACGTGCGTTCCAGCAGAACACCCACGTCAAATCAACGACGCTGCGGTACCGCAGTCAGACCGCGGCCGAAATCCGGCTGACGCACACACGTGTGTATGCGGCCATTGACAATAATGCCTAGGACGAACGCACGTCGAAAAAATGCTGCGTCCCCGCGTCGAAACACCGCTCGTCTGCAGCCGGCCTAAGGTGTTCAAGTTCCAAGGGACCGAGCTCATTGCCGCAGACTTCGTCCACTCCTGCAAGTATGGCAGCCATTTTCCTTTTATCAACTGAAAAGCCTCGAAGAGCTAACCGATAAGACGAATCTCTCTGATTGGCTGTCCTTTAGTTCGTTCACTTCTTGGACCGATTATAGGTCGCGTAACACAATTCCATGAACAGCCCCCTGCATCATATGCCCCGCAGTGAAGCAGTTCGTTATGCCAGCGAGATATCGTCTTGCAGCGCCGCAGCATTGGTGGCGGCGATGGTGGAATTGGTCAGCGCTTGGTCAGCGAGGTCCGCACTGGTCGCCGCATCGGTTACATCAATTGCCGGTGTTACGGAGACCTCGGCGGTGGACGACCACTGAATCCTGGATGCTGATATCTTCCTGCGTCGCTTAGTCGGTTTCGTCGACTTGATCTCGTCAACTGCCACGGTGGCGCTGCGGTCGTCGTCAACGTCGGTGGAGGAAGTGGAAAGGTCTACCACCAGCTGGGTGCTCGGATTTGCCACTTTGGTGAACTTGGTCCACTGGGCGGTGCTTACGGAAAACGGCGGGAAGGTCTTGCCAATGTCCATCACTGTGGTATCCCGCTGAAGCGCGGTGGCGCCCCCGGTGGTTGGGTCTGGCAAAACTGCGTCACTGCGCCGCACGGAGGCGGCCTGGTCGAGGGCCTCGCCGGGCCCGATCCGGGCGCCGAAGGGGATCCCGAAGTTGAACGGAACGGTGGGGCGCTCTGTGCCCTCCGTCGTCGGTCGCGGGGTGGCGCTTATCGAAGAGGGTCTCGCGGCGACACCGGTGGTTCGTGGAAATGGAGGAAATTCGGGAAATCGGCTGAACTTCTGCTCTTGGACCGTAGAGGGAGCTGCGGTCGTCGTGGTGCGAAGGAGCGGCGGTTGCGTCGCGTCGTTCGGAGCGAAGAAGTTGTCCAGTTGCACCGCTCTGCTGCCGGGTGGCGCCGTGAAAGACTGACCAGAGAAGGGAAAAGCCGGGAGCGCCGTAGGGGCGACCCTGGTGGCGATGTTTGAAAACGGTGCTGCCGACGTATGACCGGTGAAGGGGAAAGATGGAAGTGCCGCGGAGGCGACCCTGGTGGTGGGGATTGAAGGTTGAAGAGTTTGGCTCTGGAACGGGGATACCGGTAGTGCTGGTGGGGTGAACCTGGTGGTGGTAGTTGAAGGTTTCGCCGAGTGGCTGCTCGGTGGCACTACGGATTGCTGACTGGCAAAGGGAAACGCCGGGTGTGCGGTCGGCGCAACTTCGGCGGTGGTTATTGCGGGTTGGACACGATGTGGCGCTTCGAATGTCACGCTTGGAAGCGCCGTTGGAGAGACCCTGGTGGTGGGGTGGGTGCGAAACCGCAACCGGCGCCTTGGTTTGGTCAGCCCGTTAGATGGCACCACCACCGTGGTTTGCGGCTTTTCGTTGGCGGGGGCGGTGGCTGGGCTTCTCTGGATGTCGAAGCCCTCGGTGAAGGCAACATCCGCTGCCAGTGTGGAGAAGGAGTCGACCGGAGCGATCCTGGTGGTGGCCGCGGTGGTGGTCGGTGGCAGCGCCTTCGGTGGTGGCGGTGGAAACACGATGGGGATGGCGTTGGCGATGTTGATCCGGAAGCCGCCGGTGTTGGGCCGAACGAAGATCTGGCGGAATGGGACTTTTGCTGGAGTGACGGGCTGCTGGGGCAGAGGGACCGCTCGGGTCGTCGGCACCAGCCTCGTGGTGGCGCTGGTGTCGAAGAAGGGCACTTTGGTGAACGGTGCTGCGGACGAGGCGCTGAAGTGGATGGACTCGTCCAAGCCCAGAGATACTTCCGGTGTTTGACTGAAATTAAGAGATTAAGTATTTTGTATAATTTTTATAATTTTTGTGAACACCTTAACCTCCGCGAGTGTCTTACCTCCTGCTGAAGTCCAGATCCGCTTCCGGTTGTTGGCTGACGGCATTGGACACCTGGAATCCATTGACGCTTTCGTCTACTCCCAGATCGTTGTTGGGTGGTGTGGCCACCGGGGGGCGCCCTTGCTTCCGGTTGCGTCTACGGCGCTCCCTCTCCTCTTCCTCTTCCGGCGGATCCTGCTTGTACAGTTCGTCGTTGTTGACGTACTGGCTGACCGCTTGATCGCAGTCTACGTTGTACCACCAATCGCAGCCTCTGATCTTCTGGTTGAAGAGTGTCATGTTGGCGCACAGGAAGCTGTGTTTCACCAGGAAGGTGTCGCACCAATGCCAGGCCTGGCAACGTGTTTCCGGATCTGCGTAGAAACCCGGCTTCCGGTCGCGGCACGTGAAAGCCGTCCGCTTGGGGACGCTGGTGTAGTCGGGGTAGTCCACGCCAGCAACGCCCTCTGGCACTCCGCGACCGATCAGGTTGGACTGGAAGCCATGGAAGGAAACCGAAAAATGGACGACAAAGTGTTCAATGACATGGTCAGAAAAATAGTATTAAGAAAGAAAATGTGCATTTAAGCGAGTTAGTGTGTGCATATAAGGCGTGGTAATTAAATCGGTTACAATAAAGTTGGCTGCACTGTAAACTGTAAAGGTACAAATGCAGTTTTTGTGGGGTACAAATGTACATTTGCATCTCATATATCATATATGTACCCAAAGGGACGAAATGACAAATGTGTAGTGTTTTCACTCACTGGTTCAGACCAATCAGGATGGAAAAAACGTTTTTTAACGGTTTCGAATTAATCTTGCCAGGCCTTATGTCAACATTTCATCCCTCCCCTTCACATCGTGACTGTCTTGTTTGCTTTACCATTTCCTGTGACTGCCTTGTTTGCTTTACCATTTCCTGTGACTGCCTTGTTTGCTTTACCATTTCCTGTGTGGGGAAAACCAAATAAGCCGAATTGCTCTGATTGGTTGTCCGGGCCTTGCCCCCCAGTTTGTTCAGTGAGTCAACCTACTATAGACTTGTATGTACCCCTAGGAACACATGTCAAGGGTACACGTGCAATCAACATATGTGCCCATTGGGTGTGTATAGTTTCAAAACATTTGTAATTTTTCCGTTTAGAGTGTAAGACCAATCATCCAAAACAAGGTCTAAGACTTGACTCATTAAAACCACAGTGGCTAAAACTGGACCTTACATTGTTCTTTCAGATTATTATTATTATTAGCCGTTCAGTCGTTGCCGACTCTCGGAGACTTCATAAGCTTTATAAATTTTTCAGATACTTAATGATAATTCCCATTTATCGTTTACCAACTTTTTCACAGTTGCCCTGGGTTATTACAGAAGCCATAGTAATTCGATAAATATTGCCAATGTAACTATGATTGACACAGTAACATTACAAGATTATCATTGATAACGGCATATCATGTCTAGGGAGCTGTTAGGGGGCTATGTAAAGCACATGGTATACTTTACAGCTGGTTTCGTTTTTATTTTTTTTATTTTTGTTTTCCAATTTTTTAATTGATGACAGGTATAGTCATCATGTGCATAGTCCTAAGAAATTAAATGAAAATTCAACTTTCACAGATTAAGTGATCCCTTAAGTCTCATTAGGTAGTATACGCAAAAACTCACATAAATATGTTATTTATTACCTCATTAGTTAAAAAGTAATGTATGCTCTATAATATTTTGTCGTCCCTTTCTACATTGCTGTGAGTCATTATGCAATGTAGACCAAGTAATAAACAAAGGAATTTTAATTAATTCCTGAATTAAACGTTAAACTTCCGATTGTTTATACACGGAGATGCGGCATCCGAGCCTAATTTATTCAAATGCATCAATTGCACGTATACATTAAAATGTATCGAGGAGTTGAATATTTTCTTGTAATTAGTTGCGGTTTAGTTTTTAAACTTTTAACCGGTGAATGTGAACGTTTCAAATGACGACTATACATGTAAGAGCTATATAACCACATCGTACTGTGTAACTACTTATTGTACAATAAATATCACGCAGCTTTCTAAATCTAGGTTAACTTCCTTCCGACCTGTTATATACAGTACATCTAAGTATTACATGTGCAGTATAACGAACTTTTATTGGTTTGCCATAACCGCATTAAACGTTCTCGACTCGTGGAGGAATTTATTTCACTTTTACTTTGTCGCAGTTTGTCTTTGACCAACTGCCATAAATGTTGGTAAAGACATTTTAGCATGTGATGTTTTAACACATTTTAAAAAGACATCGATTATGCATGAATGTTTTTATTCCTGCTTTTGTGTGTAAGTAATAAACTGTTGTGTGCTACATGTAAAACAGTTGCATAAATACTTTGTGCAACACGTATAGCTATATACGAAAAAATATTTTTCAATATACAATTTTCACGACTTATACCAGGTGTATACAGGGTGTACCGATATGGTTTGGCCATAATGACAGGGTAGGTAGCTGGTGATATGTGGAATAAAAAATACCAATGAACAGGGGGACACAAATCACTCCTTATCGTTTTTAAACGTGCAACCACATGATGACATTCACCACACGTTTTTGCTTGGAATTTAACATGGCTAGCGCATCTTATTGTCAGTGCTTATCTGTTAGCAGGTCGCTGGTACCCATAGTTACGCAATGCACAGTTGTGTTTGGTCAGAGTGAGACATGGGAGAGCCATTTACAGTTGGTGAATTTGCCGATATGCGCCTCGTTTATGGGGAAACGAGAGGAAATGCACGAGCGGCTGAGCGGTTGTACAGACTGATGTACCCGAATCGGCGCCATCCCAATCGTGCAACATTTGTGGCGGTTGATCGCCAGTTACATGAAACTGGTACCTCGCAAGTGTGAGTCGAAGGTGTTGGTGCAAGGAGATGTGTGCGAACAGTTGCATTTGAAGAAGAGGTGCTGAGGCGATTTGAAGACAATCCCTCACAAAGCACACGAGCGGTTGCACAGATAATGGGGGTTCCCCACATGCGTGTATGGGAGGTACTTCATGATCAAGTGCTGCATGGTACCATACCACAGACAGAACGTGCAACCGCTTCTGCCGAATGACTATGAGCCGCGAGTAGAGTTCTGTCAGTGGTTTAAGGAGTGATTTGCGCCCCCCTGTTCATTAGTATGTTTTACTCCACATATCACCAGCTACCTACCCTGTCATTTTGGCCAAACCATATCGGTACACCCTGTAGAATGTAGAGACACTTTCCTAAGTTATAGACGTCTATCATTTGCTGGTATTTTTGGAATTTGACGACTTATTTCGAATTATTTTGCCTGTTATATTAGTATAATGAAATTGGCAAGTCATATATTCTCTTAATGATGATGGTATTGTACTCTATGCCGATGTGTTACCCGCTACATGTCTTAGGGAACATGTAAGATTTTGCATTAAAATTGCATTTACAAGTGAGATTTAAGGCCATTTTATTTTTTAATAAATTGTACCAGTGAGTCATCATGTGGATTAATTATATTTGATTGGAAACGAGTTAAATCGAGGTTAAAATTCTTTGCCAGCGATCAATTATATTTATTTATTTTCCATCTGCTTTTACGATCCTGTTTCCCATTTCACCACTTCAGTGAATTTTATTTGATTTTTTTCGGATCTGATTTAAATATATAGCTGGTTTTTTTCCCCATATTTATCTTTCATTTTCACAAGAATTGTCAAGTGTTATTTTGCGGGCATGTTTGATGCACCGGTAGGGCCAATGCACCTTAAGCAAGAGAATAAACCAGTTAAACGTATATAAACTTGTAGAGGGCCATTCTTAGGAATTGCTGAGATTAAGATAAATATTAATTGCCAGATGGCACAAATCCTTCAGTGTACATTGTGTACAACGACGATCTTGAAGTTAAAACCATGCTGTGACGGTAACATTTCTAGGAATAATCTATTACGTTTGATAGGTCTGTGTAAATTAAAAAAAAAAAAAAAAAAAAAAAAAAAAAAATTTAAACAATTTGTAATATGCTTAAGTGCAATGATTGCAAAAACTAAATTTTATGTTCTGAAGTTAACCACGATTTGTGTTTTCCACAAAACATGTTAAATTTGTTTTATTTGCTTACAATATTTCGGAAATGTCAAATAATTGGTAACTACAGTTGGTAATCTTCGATCTACATTGTAATTTGTTTCGATTTGGTGTTCATTAATCATGACGTTTATATTAGAGAAAGCTAGAAGCTAAAAGTATTTATTGCCTTCAACTCTCGCCTGCAATCGAAAATTTCTTTATAAGATGCATATTTACATATGCTAAGGAGCTTGTAACTGTTTGAAGAAAAAAAAATTCCTAAATGTAATTGGTGGGGATATATAGTTCCTAGCCTAACGAATTACTCGAAATGTGATTAAAACAATGAACATAATATGTTACTGTAGATGCGTGTAAATCATTCACCAGATTTTTAAATTTAATTTTTAAATTGAAATTGAAATCATTTCCAGCCTTAGCTGGACGCCATTTACCTGGGTAGAGTTTATTTCAATTCAATTCAATTCAATTCAGCTCCATGCAAAACAATAGTTGCCCCCATCCCCCTTTAAACCCCAGTGACAGCATAATTATCACTAAATTAACTTTGTATTTTCTCCACCCCTGCGACTTTATGTAAATATTGTGAACTGGAAAACTTAATTTAGGTACTTTTGACATTTTACACAAACATTAAACCACCCAAATAATAGAGGACATCATGTGTAATTATGAAATTCTGAGGCATATGCAGTCGCAGTTGAATGACTATTCGTTCGTGTAATTGTGAGTTGTTCAAAAGCTTCATTAGATTTATTTCCTTACCCAAAATGAGCCTTGGCTGCGAGCGGAAGTAAAAACTCCCCAAAACAACAATAAAGTCAGGTGGAAGTGCAGTAGTTTCATCTTCCCCGAATGCGTGTCACAATCCCCTGTAAAGAAGAAGAAAAAATTCATTAAGATTTAACTGAACTACATGTACAATGTAGGTCAGATCTTCGCAACCATTTATTGGCACGCTGTTTGCGAAGGTAATTTACATGTTGAAAATGTATAGTATTGCGTCGAATCCTCTAATTGATAGGAAACTTAGGGTCCCCACACACTCACGTCGAAGTCTTCATATATGAAATTCATATAATTCATAATTAAGTCTTGTTAAATCCTGTAACTATTAAATCCATTCTAAACTGACTTTAACTCGTCTTGAGTCACGATTTAGGATATGTGAAGGCACCTATAGGGATGCAGTGGTTCAATCATGGTAAGTCCGATTTAACAAGACTTAACATGATTTGAATCATGAAGACTTTAAGGCCCATCGAATGTGCGTTGTGACTTTGGGGACACCCTGCACAACATTGCAAACCACAATTTCTCCTTTCCTGATCAACATATTAAAATGTTTTTTTTGTCAACATTAAGAGGGACTCGCGTTTTATCGGAGGTGCTCTTGACAATTCGTGGAAATGTATATGATATTAATAAAGAAAAGACATCGTAGGGCCGTGACTGGTATTATAGAATGTAAAGTATTTATTCTCAGTCAAACTCCTCGGAGAGGCACAACGTTTCGGCTATCAAAAACCCTCATCAGATATAGGACAGAGATAAATGATGTTACATTGGCGTGAGCCCATAGATACAATGCGTAGAATTATATAAAATAAAATAAAATAAAATAAAAACTAAAAAATATAAAAGGTGAAGTGCATTAAATATGCACCTGACATTTACGTCAACACGAAGAGAGATTGGATCAATTTTCTGATGAAATGTGTAATTTTCCATTTTGTTTTATAAGTTCTTACTGGGGTTGAATGATAAAGGGGGCCTGCTTTGCCAATAAGTTTTTTTGACTAATTTACTTAGTTAACCACTGATAAACAGTTTTAAGCTACCAAAAAAGAATTATTTTGTAGTTTTTACCTTAATTTGAGTCCATAATATCCGAAATCGGCCGAAATTTTTTCCGAACAATCATTGTTGCTGGGCACATGTGGCAAGGAGATGGTCAGCAACAAAGATTTTTCGGAAAAAATTTCGTCCGATTTCGGATATTATGGAGTCAAATTAAGGTAAAAAACTACAAAATAATTCATTTTTGGCAGCTTAAAACTGTAGACTGTACATGTAGCATGTCCCTGGACCCTGTTAGAGTTCTTTGTACATGATTTTGACTAACACGATTTGCTACCGGCATACAGTGGTCACCAAAATGATTCTTTGGAAATGTGAACCATCCAATTTCATGTGTATAATGAAAACTGTTTCGGATCATAACCTTCTTTCTACGTGATGTCACCCGTATCATAGACAAAGAGTCGCAGTAAAAGATGGAGAACATGCAACATACATCTAACTGCACCAATGTGATTCATATGCGAGAATATCGAGGACATAAACAGCATAGTTTATTTTGAATTACAGGGTGATTAGTCTTCTAAACTCATTGGACAGGGTTGAGTTTGTGATATACCTTGTAAACAGTTTAATTGCGAGTAAGGTGTGCTCTAACCAATGACTGCAATTCCGTTGACCTTCGAGTGCTTTTTTTTATTTCTTTAAGGTCATCACTGCTTTTCTCTTATGATGGAACATACCTGACTTCAACAAATAACCCCACAATTAACCTCAAAATTATCACTTCAACCCTGTGAGACCTGGGACAGCTTCAGGTCTCACAAACCCTATTTAATTTATTTATTCATGGTGTTAACCTCGGTATATTTGGAAGCAATTAAATGCTATGTTAAATGAAATTGAAGCAAAAAGAAAAATTCATCAAAGGGAAACAATAAATGTGAATGATCTCAAACTAAACCATCGAACGAGCATCTCAAGATGAAATGATCGTGTTTTCAAATACTAAAATGGACACTAATGTGCTTTCGATTGACGTAACATTGAGAACATTTTCTTTTTTTTCTTTTTTTTTTTTAAACTGACAATTATGGGTTAGTCGAGTAAATAATAAAAATTGTTCAACAATTTTAAGATTTTTAAAACATTAGTTTTGTAACGATATGTGAAAATTCTGAATATCAAACAAATTAGACTATGTGACAGTTTATCGTGATCATTTCAGCACCAAATATAAATTTAAAAAAGAAAATAGACTTACTAAGGAACATAACTTAATTCTTAGATGAAAATGATCGATTGTCTTACCTTCGATTGTTGACTCCTATAGATCTGCTAAGAATATGGAAATATGTGGTTGTGTTTTTGTTGAATTTCTCTTTGGTCGTTTGTAATCCTTCACGAACGAGTTTTCATCCCGAAATGATGCTGTTGAGCGAATGAAGAGGTTGTTTTATCACCTTCTTCTCATTGTTCTTCTTGCCTTCTTTTATCTAAGAAGGTGAAGAAGGTGCTGCCATTGGATGCTCGGTTAGGATGAGCAAACATGGCGGCGGTGACGTCACACCACCTACGGCGCTTGTGCTTCGCCATGAGATAGACGACCAAAACAGTAAATGCAAAAAAGTTTATGCAAATTGGTGGAGAGAGTTTTTCTACAGATTTGCATTTAGTTTGTCACGCTGCACTTGACCGCTCATCACATTCACAACTTATCCGATATTACGGGGTTCATACCCATATGGAAAAAAAATAAGCGATAAATATATTTTTTAAGTATATTATATACCAAAATTGGCCCAATTCCATATATGAATAATATAGTATATATATAAAATTATATAGGGGAAATATATAATATATATAGAATAAATACCTGAAATATATGGTAAATGTTCTGCAACTATCTGTAAAATGGTTGTAAATTAACCATGCTGACATTGTAAATATATGGGACATATACCAAAATTGGCCCAATTCCATATATGAATAATAAAGGTAAAATATATAATATATATACAGAATAAATACCTGAAATATATGGTAAATGTTCTGCAACTATCTGTAAAATATACATAAAATATATTCCTTCATTAATGGAAAATAAGCTGACATCATCAACTGAACTAACACTGATTAAAAAAATGGTTGTAAATTATACATGCTGACATTGTAAATGTGATAGTCATGTAATCAAATTATTGCATTTTGTATGTTTTAATATTTTAATATTAAAGTTTATTTCATCAAATCATTATTTCCTTTTATTATTTTCACAATTTCGAACAGTACTTGTTTAAGTATAGTATATATTTCCCACATATATAATAATATATAACATGTATATTCAATAAATATATTCTGAATATGCATTGCCACATTATATATTTGTACGAGATATTTGTCAAATATTATGAATATAACATGTTTTGTAATATATATGTTTAGTATATCACGGATATATCCACATACATTTTTGATATATTATACGCAAATTATTTTCCATATGGGTCCGTACGCGACGTAACATAACGTAAACGTCCATTGTGTGATGGAAGCATTAGAAGGGAGTTAGTGCGTCAGTTTACATAATGCGTATGTATTATGTTTAACAGCAAATTACCAAATTGGTATTTTGCTGATTTCTAGCTGTGATGAATTAGAATTGTTTATAAGTGTTTTCAGTGTATGCTACTTTTTGTATACGGCGTATAATGTAATGTCATTATGATGCTAATAGTCACATGTATAGAGCATTTTGTTATGTATATATATTCATAAATATGAAATATCCCTATTCAAAGTTGATGTGTGTACATGTTCAGACATGTAAATGATTGGAGCCATTATGATGCTTATATTCACATGTATAGAGCATTTTGTTATGTATATTTTCATAAATATGAAATATCCCTATTCAAAGTTGATGTGTGTACATGTTCAGACATGTACATGATTGAATTTTGTGTTTTTAAGTCATAAATACGAGGCGATCGCCTGGTATGAGGAAATGCCGTTACGTATACATGTAAATGTGTTCTTAAATTAAGACAAATGGTAAAAGATAAGAACAAACATCGATAGCAAGTGTTAAATTTTCGTACCGTTTAAATATAGGTCTGATCCTTAAGTAAAAGCGCAAATAATTCCCTTATTCGTGTCAGTGAAAACATCCGCATTTTCACTCTTGCTGTTGATGTTGGAAAATACACTTACAGTATACACGTTTTCTTTGTTCACTCGGTAATAATGGGGTGTAAGTGCTTTGTGTCATTTGCAGTCCACCATTCTACATACACACAGGATGCACTGACAAAACTACATACTTCTTTCACTCGTATGAAAATTGGCGAAGTTAAAACGAGTACAGTTGTAAACGCATAGCTGCTACATTCAAAGTTCATGTAACAAAAGAAAAAGCATTGGAAAAATAGAAATTGACAAAAGAAGTAACGTAACCATATCACAAACTTACGAGTTAGGTGTTTTTACAACCGTTTTTTTTTAAATGTTGTAAATACATGCACATGTACATGGTGTTAGTTGTATCTGATATTGAGGATTTCCCTTAAAAAAGCCCATTGAAAGTGATTTTTTGCCATTTAATTTTGATAATTTTGGACATGTTCAAAATTAATAAATCCCATATGGAAAAGAAATGTATTTTGAAATGCATACCTAGAAATACATTTTAAAATGCATACCTAGAAATACATTTT
>JAQFYZ010003129.1:0-14387 GCA_034695085.1 Cylindroiulus punctatus | reverse complement strand
AAAACCAGGAATCCCTAATCGATAAGCGACACCTCACTGATTGGCTGGCCTTCAGTTCCATCAGTTCGTATTTCTACTATAGAACACAATGTTTACTTAGCGATAATCAATCAAAATTTAGCCGATATATAGTAGGTAGTTGAATGATATGATGGTGGCTGAAATGATATCATTATGGAGCTTTGGGTCAAAATCCATAATTGATCCAGGATCGCCCTTTAATACATACATTACATAATCACGTGTAGCAACAGCGAAAACATTGCAAAATTAACAAAAGGACAGTTAATGTTAAATGATATAATGCCAACAGAAACATGTCAATCACTGCAATAAGCGGCTGAGGTAATCGTTGGCCTCTTTTAAGTAGGCCTATTTGGAAATTGAAATTCAAACAGCGACGTAATGTATAGTCTGGTCTATGCTCAGAGTGATGCTGAATAGGAACACACACGCTGCATTCTTCCTAGCTCAGTAAATTAGTCTCTCGGGAATTGGCCTAATTCTGAACTGATGGAAATTATGAGAGTACACATTGTCTGAAAGTGATTACAGTAATCAGGCGAGGAAATAAAGATGTCGTTAATGAAAAGATGCATGGTCTTCATTAGGACGTGGGTGTGGACAGGACGTCAGTCGTCATTAGAGACTAGGATGCATGTGGCTGCCGGGAATGTATTAGATTTTTTTCTGTTGAATTACGTTATGATTAATAGTCTGCAACAGTTTTTTGCTGAGCCATTGTGCGGGAGCAATCGGGGTACAGGGGCACACGTGCCTGTGCATTCAATTGCATTAAAAGTGCATAGCAATGCTTTCAAAACTAGGTGCTGGTTCATTGCAGAATCATCAGTCCTACCCTTCAACATCACAGCAAAACTGGTTTGCGTTCAACCACATGCTAATGATATTGAGATGAGCTTTCACGGTTGGTGTTACCAGGGTGGCCACAGGTCAGGGAAGTCAGGGATGTCAGGGATAATAAAACTGGTCAGGGAAGTCAGGAAAATTGATGAGTGGTCAGGGACATTTTTCACTTTCAAATCAAAATGCTATCCCAGCACTCAGTCTTCCAGCAGCTCCATCCACCCTCATCCTAGCTTCGGAATATCCCATATGATGTGTTCAGTGAGAAACAGTGGATTGGTGACAGTTAGGGTGATATGATACTCAACGAATTGAAAAACTTGTGTTCAAAATCTGATGTTAAGACATGTTTCAAGGCTTATGACAAGGAAAAGAAATGCCTTGATCACTTTTGGAGGGCTCAAGTTGCAAGGTACAATAGTCCAGACATTCTGTGGAGCTTTTTGAAAAAAGCTCTAATTTTTAGCTAGGGCAATGCATTTGTTGAGCGTGGTTCCTTCTATCAACAAAGAGACTGTCGTGAAAAATCAGTTAAGTGCAACTTTATTGCTCAAAGGCAACTGTGTAATTTCTGAGGTTCAAGATATTCCCAAAGCTATGATTGTTAAGGTCAGAAATTCAAGAGCTTTGTATGAAGAATCATTGCATAAGGAAATAAAAAGAGAAAAATTTTAAAGGATGTGAGGATGTCAGTAAGAGGCGTCTTACTGAAGAAGTTGAGTTTGCAGCTTAAAAAACTGAAGGTGTTGGCTTCGTATTGTTTGAAAATTACTTCTTAAAATTTGAAAACGCCAAATAAAATGTGCTTTCTGCTTTAAACTTTTTACATTTCATTATGACTAAAAATGTCTATGCGTTAACGAGTAAGTTTTGGTCAGGGAATATTGGGATTTAGTCAGGGAAAAGTCAGGGAAATTCGAAATGAAAATTTTGTGGCCACCCTGTGTTACTGTAAATACAGTCCATGGGTACCGCTTAATGTGATGACGTTAGGATCAAGCTGTTTTGATGACAATAGCCGGACTATTCTATAAGCCGAATGCAAGAAAAAAATCAAACAAATTCACTCTTCCTGTGTAATACATTGTATTCTATACATGTATAAAATATGGAATGATATTAAATGCCATCATATATTGATCCATCATATACCAAACACTTAGAAAACTACAGTTGTATGCTGGGTTCATTTTATTTAAATCTTTCGCCTTTGGCGTTCCCTTAATTATTAATATATACGTGTATTAAACATATTTTATAATTTACAACATCGTCACCGATGTTGTAAATTATAAAATATGTTTAATACACGTATATATCAAATCATTTTCTGTGATAAGGATTTCGTAAAAAAATGTTAGCTTTGCTAAAAAAAGGTTATTACAGGCCTACAAATACCTCAGAATTCTGGAATTTGTTTCAAGTATAACAAAAATCAAAATTTGTACTTTACCACAAACTGTGAAAAGGTCTCCCACATGATCTATGAGGAGAACTGCCAAATTCCATTGTTTTCTTAAGAATTAGTGATATGCGATTGATGCCAACTCGCAACTTCATGTGAATTAAAAATAGTCTACGTGAGCATTTACTAAAGCTTATGGCGTACCTGTGGCGGAGGCATAATTGAATCTCATTATAACATACTTGTGCGTTGTGAATAAATTATAGATCATGACCAATTTACCAAAAACAGTTTCATGTTCATCACAATCGCGTTTCTCGTGAGCTACATGTACATACTGTATGTACTGGATATGCATATAAATTCGGAACGAAATGGCAAGGGTCATATTAGCAGGGGTGACTTTCGAGGGATTTCAGCAAGGGAGTGGCTAATGTTTCTGCCTATAATACGGTATATAATATATATACATGTGTATACATGCATGTACATGTATATCCATTGCATATGGTATACAATTCCGCGTTGTTCGTCTCGATCAATCTACGCCCAGTGCTATCAGTAAAACTTAAGTTGTGGACAACTACAGTGTATGCACTGTGACAATGATGATGATAAAGAATCATTACACTCATGTACTGATATGGCATTCTGATGATCGATATGAAATATTAACAGGATTAACATCAACCGCCCTAACAAATGGATTATTCAAGTCTTACTACTATTAATTAATCAAATAATGTGGACATCGTAAATGATGAGTTAAGAGCTCTTAATTGAATAACATAGTTTTTGTATTGGTGGTGTCAATAGCAGTATACTGCAGTAGGCCTAATACTCAATTTATTATGGTACAGTGTAGTGCATTCGTATACATTGACATGATCTTAGATAAGATAAAAGTTAGCATTATACTAACAAACAACAACATGGTAGATTATATTTTGATGAAGTCGTTATGAGGCATGCTGGCTCTATGGGGCGTACCCTAACTGCATAATTCAGCAGGATTTCTTTATACTTGTACATGTAATAAAGCAGGCTTATTTTCGTGAAATTTTGAAACTGGAATTCAGCATTTTAGCAGTTGTTTTAGCACCTCTGCGATATTTCCATGATGTCTATGTCGCATTACACTGCAGAGCAATTATCGTATATACTGCAGTACCTAAACGACGTACATGTTGACCTACATTCATTCTTACATTGTAACCATGATTGTAAGTAAACTGCTGTTCTAAAATAATGAGTCAGTATAAATTTTCAAATATCATGCACACAAAGTTTGAGGTCTGTAATTCAGTTACTTGAACCAATTGATGTATTTTCGAGTGAAATCGTCAGAAAAACGTCAACATTTCAAATTTCCTAACAATAATGAAGTAAAAAGCAACCAAAATCGATAATAAACATTTATCACTATATTCTCATTCTCAGATGACCTTGTTGATCCTGTATGCAAGGAGTAGAACATGTTTTTGCTGATCTTATGAGAAGTGTTCTCCCATTCTTTTAAAAGCTGCAATTTCAAGCTTCTGATACATTTTTGGAAGTTGTGAAACACCTCATGTGTTTAGTTATTACATCCTAGGCATATACTCTTAACGTGATGTGTATACATCTGAGGCGTTTCACAACTTCGAAAAATGTAACAAAGGCTTAAAATTGCAGCTTTTGTGGGGTGGGAGTGCACTTCTAATAATATCGTAAATAACCTAGTATATTACATTCCCAAACTACATCCTCAACAAGGTTATCTGAGCAAGAGGTGGGCAGACAATATGGCCACAATTGTTAATTATCAAATATTTTTTTTATTCTTTTTTTTAAAACTTAATTATTGTTATGGTGCATTAGATGGCGTTTTTGCAATGTTGGTATTTTTCTTAAATCACACGCCCTCTCGGTGCCTTCACATTGTTATTTCATTATTTCATTCCAAAAATACCTCACTTGGTTCAAGCAGTCAAATTACATACATGTACCTTAAACTGTGTGGTCGTGATGTAATTTGACAACGTACAGGTGATGCAATATTTTTGAACATCAGTTTATTTATTATAGCTCACCAAACACCAGTAAAATTATTTAAAACTTATTCATGAGCCACAATACATGTACATGTGGTAAATTACTGCAAGCATTTTCCTCGAATGAATAAACCCACTGATGGTTGATTCATGAGTGCAGGCACATGCAAAGCCGGCTGCAGCGTTGGCCTATTTCATTGCATCATGGCTAAATTTAGTAATGACTCATTTTCCATTTGGGCGTTTAAACTTGATGAATTTCACTCCCAAACTAATAGTCAGCCAGAAGTATGCGCCTTAATGTATAGGCTGCATTCCATTGTGTGGTGGCAATCCGAATTGACACTGTATCCCAACGTTAATGTTATTGAGGTATTTTACGTCAGTTTGTACTGGGTTCCCCCAGAAATTCAATTTTCAACTTCTCTGACTTTTCCAGATTTTTGAAAAAAAATTTCCCTGAACATTAAAAATGCGAAAATACATGTATGACATATGCCGATGGGAAAAATGCAATATTTCTGATTCATTGTTTATAGACACGAGAACACAAATTTTAGTAACAAACCAGCAATACAGCACACATTTAGATTTAGTTTTTTTTTTAAATTTACAATTTCATTATTGATCTCTCCCACAGAATTGCTTGTTTAAATTGATAGCTTGATTTCATTTAAAAAAATTACAGAGACATAAAAACCATGTCTTTGTCAGGTTATTTTTCTTACAATCAGCAGAAAAAAAAGCAAAGGTTTCCAAATTCTTTTCAAAAAAGATATTTTTGAGATCTGGCAGTTGTTTGACAGATTGTCAACGGTAAAAATGGGAAATTCCCCGAATGGAGCCACAATGCTGGGCTGACGAAATGTCATTTCTTGACTTCTGTGTCAAAGAGATTTGTTTAATTTCCCATTCTTTTCCTTGACTATTCCAGGCCTTTCCAACTTCCTTAATTTTTCCAGGTTTTCCTGTTCTGGAGAAACCGTGTGAAGATCTGTATCTCTGTAAAGTGTCACAACCCATAACCACCCTTTATCTGGATCCGCCCCAAGGGTCATGGCTAAAAAAATCTTTTTGGATTTATTGGAACAATATTGTATTGGATATATCCACGGGCCAGATGTAAAAGGTTGACGGGCCAAGTTTGACCTGGGTGGGAGACGCATGCATTGTTTTCACCTTGTTCATGGTACACCGAATTGTTATGCACAATGGGTATTTATTTTTGCATGTACAAATTAAGGTACACCATTGTCACGCTCTGGACTTCATTCTGCATGCACATTTTTTTGTTCCAAATATTGTTTCTGATGAGTGACCATGCGTGAACAACCAAAAAAGGCTATAGACTGTGGTCTTATACAGCTTCCACCATCTTTCAATAACATCCAATAACTTAGCGATTTTCTGCTGGTGTGCAGTGAGTTTGGGGGTACTTATGTTCGAAAATAAAAAAGGCTGTATGATTTTAATGCTTAATTTTTAAAATGTTTCAACCATCTTAAAAAACGATAATTTGTCATGACACTGTTAGCGCCATGTTAATTATGTTTACACGCAGAATTTAACATGTTCTCGCTGAGAGGCTCTCACATCCCAGAATGCAACAGGTTTAACATTATATTAAACTCTGCATGCAAATTGACGTAGCCATTGAATGCGCATGTATTATACCAACGATAGCAATGAAACCAAAGTATGGAAGAGTAATTTTGATTTCTCATCTGTCAGGGTTCATACGCACCTGGAAAGTCAGGGAATGTCAGGGAAAGGCAGGGAAGTGCTAAATGGTCAGGGAGAGTCAGGAAACACTACGTTTTTTGCTGTAAAGTCAGGGGAAATAACAGTTTTTTCAACAAAATAAAAATGAAAAATAAATTCCATCCCAACAAATACCCAAAAAATAATTTTTTACATGTTTATTAATTATTTTGAGATTTCTGCTGACCATTTCCAAAAGTTGATATTAATAAACATTATATATTTTTATATTTTTACACGATTTTTAAGTCACGGAAATTGACTTGGGTTGTCAGGGAAAATCAGGGAAATGATTTTGTAAATTTGAGTATGGACCCTGTCTGTGCATTACTTTTTAATATTGTTTGTCGCTTTCAAGACATGCAGCCTTCAGATGCTAAACCTCAGTAGAACCTCCAAAGTTGAACACCTCCCCATGTTGACCACCTCTCTACGTTGACCACAGTTTAACTCACCAGTTTAAATGCTTTTTAAGCCTCAATGAAAGGTAACCTGTACATGTTGACCACTTCGACTATGTCACACAATAGTAATTTACTCTCTGCATGTTGACACCATGGGTGTCAACATGAACAGTCGTGGATGATTAAATTTATTGGCTGCTTGCAGTACGTTATACTGTCAATCTCAGAACATGACAATCACTTAATTTTCTGAAGTATGATCAGCGCCACCAAGGCGGAAGAAAGCGCAGGAAAAATGTCCATTGGCAAAACCGCCTCCGGAAAATCCCCAGTAAATTCATGCAGTATCTGGCAACACTAACTGCAGCTCCGCCCTATAATTTCCTTAGTTTTTTATCAATGCTTCGATATGATTGGTCTAAAGTAGAACAGAGCTCTACTCGTAATTTCCTATAATTTTTTACCTTAAGAGAAAATTAAGAAAAAATTAACTTCAAAATTAGATAAAAATTGTAATTGGACAGTTAGCATAATTTCTCTATAGAGGTAGAAGAGTTCATTTTTGGAATCCTGTGGGGGGAGGGGCCTATCGCGCCTTATCAATTCTCTTGTGTATAGAAAATAACACCAATTAATACTTTGCGCAAGGTTAACTGTGTGGGCAGTGCTATTCGTCAGATTTTTAGTAATCGCACGATCACTGCTTTATAGGCTGGATAAACAAGACATCTGCAGCCTCACAATGGCCCATGTCGTTTCCTTGTTAATAAAGCTGGCTGCTTGCCATGTACAGTATGTCACATTGGGCTCCGTGTCACATAACGGCGCTATCTTTATTTACGTTGTATTGCATTTACAGAAATTGATGGTCGAAAATAATGCAAATTGGAAATGGTTAATTCGAGTGAGTGCACTGAAGCTGTCACTCTTCGTGTAAAAATCCATTGCTTCCTTCTTCCTGCATACATGTACACATGTATGTTTGAGTTTATTTTGGCGAGACCTAAATATTTTTCATGCTTTGTCTTGAAAACAATACGTTTCCCGACCTTTGTTTGAAGTTGATATATCATGATAGCTAGCTATGATAGTCTAGATCAAAATTTCAACCTTGGGTTAACCGACTGTCTCGCATTCAACAGACCAGGACGGAGCTCCAATTTACTGTATATCTAAATGTACATGTATAAGGCGTACACGCTTTTCGGTTATAAGTGGGTTTTCTGTTTATTTGGAAATGGTCTCGACATGGTGCCATATTGTATAGTATACAAGTGACGACCCAATGTTTGGAGATGGCACACTGTCCTTAATTTATGGGACAACCTGTATAATTTCAGTGTACTTGAAACAGCAAAAAGTTTGTTATTATTTAAGGTAATATCTATTTGTAAAACACGAGGGAAGAGTTGACAGATGTTTTTTTTGCCATCTTGCATGCTTCAGCGTTTTTCGCGTTATAACAATAGGAAAATTTCACATTTTTTTATGGGTTTAAAATGAAGTTTGGTACATGCATATATGTGTAAAATACTTTTGTTCTGTATTAACGAACGTTTTCATGTCTAAATCGCTCGTTGAAAAACGGAAAATAAGCGGCACCTCAAAACTGCCTCTGGACATTTGACGTCACGATTTAGCATCAGGTATTTAATGAAGCGATAGAAGGCAATCGACTGTAAGCCTAATCGCCATTCTTTTAAAAAGGATATTCTTATTCGATGTTTTGATTCGTTGTTCATTAGGCCTTTGATTGGCCTAATGAACATGGCCTTCGAACATGGAATTGATGGCCTTCATTTACATGTCGAAATTTATTTCAAACGTTTCGCTCTCTTTAAGGCCTTTTTAAGAAATTTTTTGCAATTGAATTGATAATTTTCGACAGATGTGATAATTTCAAATGAAACTAAATGTTTTAATTCAAAGTTTATATTGATTGTAAGTTCCTGTGCTATATAAAATGAAAAGATATTTCGTTTTTAGAATTTTTCCAGATATTCTGTATTTTGCCAACGACGGTAAATCTCTTATATAAAGCCCATAAAGCAAAATAAGAGGTCAAACATAGAATTATCGTTTTTATTAATATCATATACATTTCCATAAGTTGTCAAGAGCACATCCAAAAAAACGCAAGTCCCTGTTAATGTTTGCAAAAAAAGTTATTTTAATATGTTGATCAGGAAAGGAGAAATTGTATTTGGTAATTTTATGCAAGGTGTCCCCGAAGTCACAACGCACTTTCAATGGGCCTTAATGCCTTTACAGTAGCGCTGCTGTGGCAGACTGTAGGTGTTCCGAATTTTGTTGAAATTATATTACACCGTGTGATACCCAATTGTGACGTATATAACAAACATGTCTGCTTGCCATTACGATCTGCCGGAGTTTTTTTATTTTTAAACATGAAAATAAGAGTAAAGAAGGCACATTTGAGGACTGAAAACTACGGCAAATTATTTCGATGGTGATATTATTTTCCAATAAATTGTTTTTTCTCGCTTTGGGGGTTTGTGAAATTTCCCTATTGGAATATCTTCCTGCTCGTTGACATTATTTGGCTGGACGGTCACATTGTTTCAGGCCTCGCCCTTAGCAAACATCGGCCGGGTTCATCATTTTCGTTGGATTCTGGGAGTTTTATGATTTTATCCCAGTTTTTTTTTCCTGTCTGCTCGTCCTCGTTTCTCGCGGCAACTCTTTCGGCGCAGAATACGGTTCGGAGCTGGCAATTCGACACAATGGCTTTAGTTGCTCGTAAATTGGATAAATAGCTTGTCCTTAATAATTGTGGCATGAAGGCGTTACATAATTTCGCTATACGGTTGTCTCTTGGGTCTGGAGATATTTCGCGCCTGTGACGTCAAGCAGTTCGGGGTTTTTTTCGTTCTCAGATTCCCCTGCAACATTAATTCTAATAAACCGTCCTTTTGTTCCTTATATAGTAGCGCAACCCGGATGAGCAAACGCAAAACGCGGCGTTTCTTGGTTTGCCGACCCAGATGAGTTGTTGTTGCTCAAGTTTGTGAAAATATCTAGCCGTGGCTTGTCATCGCATTATGCTGGTATTGCAGACAACCTTTGCACAGATTGCATGCCATATGGTTTGTCTGTTGCCTTAGTGCAGAGTGAATTTGTAAATTGACTTGTACATGTCGTCGAGTAGGCTGCTGTATCCTTTTCTTTCACCTAAATACAGGGAGTCGCGTCGTTTCGTTACAGGATGATATACAATTTTCGGTAAAAAGTCCCTCCCTAGAACTGTCATAACCACCAACATTTAACTTCCATTAGTATTTGCTCACTGTAAGTCACACCGATCTTCAGCCTGCAGAGCTAGACGTCCAGGCGTATAGGCATGTACAGTGCAGCTGCATGTACTTTTCATTGAGGAACATGTGATGCATATGAAAGGTGTAAAATCATAACGTTAAAAGTGCCAAAACATTGCAAGGACCGTCCTGCACCTGCAATAGTAATGTTGAATCGATTGGAGCATTCGAATGGATCATGCCCCTTGATGCAGGTTCCCATGCTTGCAATGGCTAGCTTTAAGATGGAATTGTGGTGAAGGCATGTTCAGAAAGTGAAATTTAACGGTGGATTACCTTAAACAATGGGGAAATGAAGATTTTCCATATAGAGCTACTGATGTACATGTCAGTTGTCACGCATGCAGTTTCCTAATGCTACAGACTCAAAATATATGTTCAGCCAGTTTTGGGCTTTGGAATTGCATAATGGGCAGCAACCTCATTTTATTAATTATAATAAGTATAAGTAATTATAGTTAACAACATCAAAACCTATTTTTCTGGTGTACTAAAATTGTTTTATCGAAATGTATTTTTCATGACAGTTGTTTCCCCTCCTGAAAAATATATTCTCAATCCAAGGAAAATTATAATGCGTCTCGAAATGAATTGGTCGACTCATTTAATTCAAACAGATTTTCAACAGTTTGTTCTTGGAGGTTTGCAATAGACTGGTACAGTGGTTTCCCTTTCAGTGTCCGTCGTTATGTCATTATTGGACACACGAGGGTGCTTTTTAGGACAAGGATTTATTCGTTATGCACTCGTATTGAAGGGTTTTCGTGGTCCCGTTTCCTTTGTCAAATGCCCATTTGTTAAGTTGTACATGTAATAGGAGGCTTTACATGGTGTCGTGCCTACTTTGAGGTACATTACTTTCACCTCTTGACCCACATTGTCGGTATGGATTTGTCTTATCGAGCAATAATTAAGCCCTTTTCCGTTTCTCCAAGTCAGTGGAAAAGGTACATTTTCTTGTTCAATGTGATTTTCTGACATCATATCATGGCGGACATCGTTATATCCTCTTGGGGGCTGGGGGGTTTGCCAAACGACGAAAGGAGAGGGGTTGGAAAACAAAAATGCAGTCGTAATTTTTTTGTTATAAAAATGTGGGTTGGAAGTTGGAAGTTTTGGCAAATTGAGTGCAATAGGGTTTTGGTGCACATGTATAAATGTCACTCTAAAAAATGGAATATGTAAAAAATGAGCATTTATCCTGGAAATATTATACAGTGAGCCTATGTTGGTTTCGAAATACCCACGCATCGTTTCCCCAAATTCTCCCCCAAAATGGTGGATTGACACTGTTAAAGCAGGAAATGAAAAGTGATATGGAGAGCAACGTTTATCCATCTCACTGTGAAGTTGTTCAGCATCTAATGAAAACACTGCATCTAATTTTGTTTGATTGAATGATTTTACGATGTGATCAATCCCTAGCTTTAATCCTTTCCTTTTTATGGGAAGTATAATATTTGTTTGGACAAGAATTTGGCGTACGTGTATTGGAGAAAGCATTCTTTACCAATGGATCATTGACCCCAATCCAATGGCATCTCCTTCACGCAATTTCATTTTTTGCTCGTCGCACCAAAATGCTTTCAAATTGTTTCTTGTCAGAGCAGTAACGTTGGGGTGTGGCCTCATTTGTCCCACCACGTCTGGTCGATGTTAAATGCAAAAACCCTTTGACACTTGCTCGGAAAACCACTAAGATGGAACACTTCTGCAAATTGACTTTAGTCTTGAACATGTACATGTACATAGGCGTTGGCATATTCACTGACTTTGCATTCTGATGAACCTGTTACAATTGAAAACAAGGAATATTTCATATGAAGCTTCACATAATCTACATCGTTGTATCGTGTACAATATTTTCTGATTACTAAAATGGGCTATGTAACGCTTGTAAGTTGCTTGCCCTGGTATCCATCAATTAAAAATGGAATACTGCATAAAACTACTGTAGAGTTGTGAGACATGTACTCATAGACATGTCTCACAACTCTACAGTAGTTTTATGTACTCATTGACATGTTGTTCGTAAACCACCCAACAGCAAATTCACTTTTTCCAATAAGATGGTTGGAAGCATGGCATCCAAGGAAGAATTGATGCATGCCAATTGAATGTTATACAGGACAGGCTAATCCTTTGGGTGAGATGTATGTCCTATATACTGTATAATGGGTGTCAAACTATAACGTTTAAATTTTTAAGTGCCAGGAAATCAACTTTTCATACGCTGAAAAAAACTAAACAGTGTCGTGAAAAATATTTTTTTGATAAAATTGTTTTAGTACACAATAACAAAAGTTTTAATTATGAAAACAGGAATGAGCATTTCATGAAACAGCTTTTACTGCATTATTATAAAACGTTTTAAGTGCCGCCTTGAAAAACATTCATAAAACCATTTTCACTCGAATATTTGGGTCGAATAACATCAGAAACCTTTCAAAAATGTTTGTTTTTCATTATATGATTTCAAAGCCTAAAATTGGCTGAGCTTCATATTTTGAGCCTTCAACATTAGGAAATGCATGAAAACTGGCACGTGTACATTCCATACATCAGCAATTCTGGAAACTTTGATTTTTCTTCATTGTAGGTCTCCACTGTTCCCTTTCACTTTCTGCACATTTTCCGCACCGTAAACTACAGTATTCATGGGAACTTGGAATTATAATTTTAAGCCGGAAGGTGGCATATCATGTATGATTTGTAGGTGAATTAAGTCGCCCCTCGTGCAATGAAAGGTCAACCCAGTATTTTGGACATCCTTTATGAGCTGACCCTTCTCGTAGATTGGACTTGGTTTACTGTTTTGCGGATTTTGCCTGCCTGCAGTTTGCTTTGTTTGGTCGCATGAAAAGCGTTGGTTTCCATGGCAACTGTATCCCTCCCAGGGACAAGGAAAATAGAAACGCTGTATGTACTGCGCTTGTCTTCGTTTATTTCGGAGGGTAAATGACTGAAAGTCGACGGTGTCCTTCATTAATTTTCGTGGATGATGACCGGGAATCTGGACGAATTGTCAGTAATTTCACATTAATGCCACAGCCCCCACCCATGGAGTACAAATTAGTCCATGTAAATGCGTTTGGTAAACATTTATGAAGTCAAAAGCCTTTGGTCATCCGTCGCTAATGCTTCCTATCCACTTGTAATTGTTGGGATTAATTTTAAGTTGGGGTTGCCTAATTTTCCGACCCTACTCACATCTCCGATCTCTTAATTTTTTTAAGTATGATCACAGGGTTCCCACAGACCTGGAAAAGTCAGGAAAGTTGGAAAGACGTGGAAAATTCAGGGTAAGTCAGGGAAGATTATTTACAAAAGTCAATGCAATTTAACACATCTCTTGACACAGAAGTCAAGAAACTAAAACTATCAATATGAAGCAAGCAGTTCTGTGGAAGAGATCAATAATGAAATTGTAAATTTGAAAAGCATCAATCTAAATTTTTTTTTTTTTATTAAAGTGTGTGCTTTATTGCTGAAATTTGCGTTTATCTTATGTTTATAAATATTTAAAATAAGTATAGCACTTATTACATTGACTAATGTCATACTATATGTTCGAATTTTGTAATGGTCAGGGATATTTTTTTTAAAACCTGGAAAAGTCAGAAGTTGAAAACTGAATATCTGGGGGAACCCTGGATCAGCGCCACCAAGGGGGAAGAAAGTGCGGGGAAAGATGTCTGTTAGCAAAAGCTGTAAACTTGCAGTATCTAGCAACACTGGCTGTAGCTCAGCCATAATTTTCTTAATTTTTATAATCCTGCGATATGATTGGTCTAAAGTAGAACAGAGCTCTACGCGTAATTTTCTTCTAATTTTCTATAATTTTTTGTTTTAAGAGATCAGTTGTTAGTTAAAATTTTCGCTGCATCGCCCGATTTTAATATCAAACCAGTCATGCGAGGATGGTGCAACTGGTGCACCAAAATGGCTTCCATGGTGGGACGCAACATACATGTACGCTGCTGTATTTCTCCCTCGTGGATATCCTGCAGGTTATTTGGCCGTGGGACGCATCTCTGGCTCTGTTAATATTGGCCTAAAAGAGTCGAGGCCAATTGGTTCATAATAGCATATATCAAGGACAAAATTAGTTTTTTAGCGTGTCAGACCTTTTTCGCCTACGTTTTCCAGAGGTCTGCCAAACCCCTCCCTCGCTTACACCGCTCGATTGAGCAACAGCATATGCAATCGCTCATGCATAATGCCTGTTGGCCGCACAGATATTAAACCAATAATACACCTTATCAAATGTCACCTTGGTTCCTTGACGAATGCGTGCGAGCTAGGATGGTCAAGCGGATCCGATATTGACGTCTTGAGGGGAAATACACCCCCAAATTCCAGGGCATCATGCAAGCCCGTCCATAAAAGACGTCCGAGTTTATCTAGGGTTGGGGTTCTCGATGATAAGAAAATCATGGGCTATAGTCGGCTCAACGAGAAATGACAAATTCTCACAGCCAGTCAGAGGGATTCCGCTTATTGAGAGGTTCCTCCAGGCTATTCCGACCCTATAATTGCTGGTAAAATCAACATGGCTGCCATAGCTATACTTGCCACGGTG
>JAQFYZ010003128.1:0-14396 GCA_034695085.1 Cylindroiulus punctatus | reverse complement strand
GAGTTAGTCAAAACCGTTAAAATAATAATTAGCCTGCATTTACGAGCTTATTTGGGGGAAAATGAAAAACTTCCCATCGCATTTCAGGCTTTTATCCTACTCTCACGGTCATGAAAGTAGCAGACTGCAGCGCCACCAGTGGCGTAGCACACTCCCAATAGCCAACACTCCCAACAGCAAAGACTGACTTTGGCCATTTGCATGTTAGACTGACGTTATGTGAAGTCCTGCGGAATCCTTCATAAAATTGCTCAGATTTGAAAATTTCCGTTGCTAAGCCTGTATATTTTTTGGTCCAGTACGTGTTTGCCGAGCCTTAGTTTCGGTCAGGGGCCAGCCCTGGGTTTCGTCCTTTTGATCTTGAGGCACGTTCGGGCCATCAATGAACTCGTACGCCGAGGAAGGCCCGACACGAGCCCGGGGTCAAAAAGGTCGACCAATTGCGTCTGAAAAACGCAGCTCCCGTACACAAAATTGAATGGGTGCTGGGTGCACTCCCTCAACGGGAACGTCGTAAAGCCAGCACCTGTATTGTGACTCGAACGAGCCATTCTAGTATTTTCCAGGTAACCCAGCTCGTCGATTGGTCCGAAGTGCATCAAACGACGCACAAAACCGAGTGAATTTGTTTGAGGTCGAGGCCCCGACTTGGGGAATGGGCCAAATTTCGAAGCTTTTCTTGGCTCGCGCCAGGGGGCGAGCCCTGGATCCACGAAGGGGTTGTTTACAAAAAGTCCATCTTGAAAGGACTAACACCCCATTGCACTTAGCAATCTAGATAACATAGGAAAACGCGATAAAGTTTTGGAATGTAAACCCCTATCGGTAACGGAAATGTAGATAACCTCTAATGGAGGTTATCGTGTTTTCTACAGCGTTGCTAGGAGCCTGGAAACACCCTGTATAATTCACAACGCTCCCACAATGCACTGCACATGCAGACGGAGATTATCCATCACTGCAAGCCAATTAAGCACCAACGTGGTAAGTAATGGCATGGCGACTTACTGCCAGACTCGGTTTTAAATATAGATATAATTTTGATCTGAACATGGTATTAGTGAAGCTGATGACTTATGAAACGTCTCTCGATGGTGACTTTCACTCTCCACTACCAAACCACATCATCCCTGGCAAAGACCAGACTTTCAATGTGCAGACTCGAAGTATACATGTACATTTCAGGCCAGTGATATCTGCCTGGCCCTGGCAGATATTAAGTCCGTTGCTCTCAGCAGCGCCCCCTGTGTCGGCGTGCGCTACGGCGCTCTGGCAACCCGTTCCGGTAGCCGGGACAAATTCGACGAAAGCCATGATCCTCTTGAGGCGCTGATTTATGGAAGAAGGATTAATGGAGCGAACGGGGTTTCCCTTCGACCTTGGCCAAGTTTTTACGGAGCCCCCATTAGGCGATCGTCCCAGAAACACAGAGCAGCTGTAATAACGAATTAGGAACCCGAATGCACCCCAACGGGGAGAGCTGCGCTATTTTACCAGAGAAAACTTACTTAAACGCTAGTTTCAACTTTAAACAACACCAGACATAATGACGGGGTAGGCACGAGTGCGGAGAAAACTATCTGGAGAGATTCTAGCAGCTGAGTCCCAACTGTTGCCTGGGGAAAGCAACTTGGGTTCTAAACGGAATTAGGGGTTGTGCATAAACGACACCATCAAAGGTGGATTTCTGGTTCCCAACCCCTTCAAATCTTTTTTGGTCTTATTCGGACAACCCCCTCCATCCTCCCTCTTGAGCGTCCAATTATTTTCATTGATTTCATTGATCCGCCCTTCAGAACATGACTATACATGTAGTTCAAAGTCTTGCACATTTTTATAATATAATTTGATGCCATTCATTGAACAGGTGATGTGTATTAAGATATGCTGAACTCAGAAATCTGCTTACAGTAAGCTAATGCTCGAAATCGTTCAAATCTGGACATTTTCCTAACCAGCACCGATGGATGTTCGTGTCAATACAGCAGCACTACAGTAGTGACGTTGTTACCCATAATGCCATCTAGTGATGTGCATTAATTTCGGCCAATGTAGGTTGTCACTAAATTATCAGTACCAAACGAGCTGTTCAGTGATGGCACAGTAACATTTAGCCTACGTCAGCTGAGCAAGTACAAGTTCAGTTACAAATATCACTCCAAACATGCTAATGCAACCTGCAATAATTCAATTGCATCGCAAATAAATGTACCGGTAAATTTAACCAACATATAATAGCAATAAAATTATGCAAATAAATGTACAGTAGACTACTGGCAATACTACTGTTGACCAGTTTTCACCCACACTGATAGCAGGTAAGTTTCTACAACTATCATCGCAGCTTTTTACTACGGCCTTCTATTCATTCATCAGACCGAAGACATCAAAATCAGGTTAAAAGCAATTCCTTACAGAATAATGATAAAATCTGAATTCCATGAACCTTGAGAATCCTCCGGACCATGCATGCCACTGCCAAAACAGTTGCCATTTATTACAGGTAGCCGAACAATAGCAGCACCTTAGATGGAGGGTGGGGGGCCATAAGAGGGACCATAAATGGCGTCTTGAGTTATCTCCAAATTCGGTCGCGCAACGGCGCTCCGGTTATCATCGTTTCGGTCTGGGTCTATAAATTAGGAAGGCCATTAACAGCTAGCGGGCCAGGCATCTAACGGTTGTTATTAGGGGCTTTTTCGGCTGCTTTTTACGCCGTGCCGAAGCCGTAGGTGGCTTTTTTGGCACGTCTGTTGCCAAACCGACAATAAACAATAGGTCCGGGCCAAAACGCGCGTCCCCGGTGCATTGGCACCG
Organism: Cylindroiulus punctatus; assembly: GCA_034695085.1. Taxonomy (NCBI): domain Eukaryota; kingdom Metazoa; phylum Arthropoda; class Diplopoda; order Julida; family Julidae; genus Cylindroiulus; species Cylindroiulus punctatus. The sequence continues at coordinate 11,579 of JAQFYZ010003128.1, read as the reverse complement.
CGGTTTTTTGGGGCACCCCCTCGAAATAGATGCCCTTTCCCGAATTCCCATCCCAGACAAAGACGGGAGATAGTGACGGGGGTGGAACGACCCGTGTGAAACTCAAATTTCAATGACAAAAACCGGAGGAAAAAAAAAAGTTTTGTTGAACGCCAAAAGAGCCGTGGACGAGGAGAGAACACCTGCACGAGAGCATTGTTGGAACAGGAGCACGAGCAAACGGAACAGGAAGACAATGGACGCACGTGCGTCCGGGGCTGCGTGGTTAGGATCCGACCCTGGGCCACGCTACTTCACCTTTCTCCCAATTCACCTCGATTTGGGTTATGCAAACAAGCGGCTCCCACATAATGCCCAGCATATTTAATACGGAAAACGGCCTCGGAGACTTCCCCCCCCCCCCCCAACCCCCGGCTAACCACCGCGCAGCTTTGTTTGCTGTTCCTCATCATTTTACAATTCAATTATTCGCCGAATAAGGTTAGCGCGTGGTGACGCTAATGAGATTTACATTCGATTTCGAAAAAAACAACCTGACACACGCAACTGGTTAATCTTGCTTGATGGGCCGAAATGTGGCGCGGCGAGCTGCCATCTAGCGACCTCACGCAACTAACATCCGAAAATATGACCCAGTTAAGGCTCATCGAAAGTGCGTTGTGACTTTGGGGACACCCTGCACAAAATTGCCAACCGCAATTTCTCCTTTCCTGATCAACATATTAAAAATATTCTTTTTTGTAAACATTAAGAGGGACTCGCGTTTTATTAGATGTGCTCTTGACAACTTGTGGAAATGCGTATGATATTAATACAAAGGATTATTCTATATTTGACTTTTTATTTTGCTTTATGAGCGATAGATGGCGACACCTGCCGTCTGAATGGGAATATACGAGATCTAGAATCTGGAAAAATTCTATAAACGAAATGGCTATTAATTTTATATAGCGCAGGAACTTACTATCCATATCAACTTTGAATTAAAACATTTATTTTCATTTGAAATTATCATATCTGTCCAAAATTATCAAAATTCAATTGCAAAAAATCACTTTCAATGGGCTTAAGATCGTCAACCAGATGGTCGTAGTAACTTTATATGAAAATCAGAAAATGCAACAATCCTTTTGCACAGCAAATGCACAGCAAAAAAAACATCAGACATCCCCTGAAAATAAGCCCTAACGTGCTGCAAATAAACTTTAAATCACTTTCGTTGTTCGGCTCGTTTAGCTTTAGCCAAACCAAATCAATACTTAGACAAAACACGTAAATCAATTCTTGATTTAGCTGCCCCTAACCGCCAGGCAATCACTGCAAGCCTACGAGTTGTGCGGAGAAGCCTTATGGCTAATTTGCTGATTATTTTCTGCAATTTTCATAACATTTTACATAACCTTAACACCATATCACACCAGCATTTTCCAGCCCAGAATTTAACACTGTGATGCATTACGCTTTTTGAATTCAGAGCACTTTTTTTAGCACTTTTTTTTTTGTTATTTTCCATACTCTGTAATTCATGTAAAAGTCTCAATCCTTACCTAATTTTAACACACAAAAAATCTGAATTCAAACAGCTTTCGGTCCATGATGACCATCACTTAGAAGAGGGAGTCACTAAGCCAGTCCAAACTAATCAGTCATGTTTCTTTCTATGGCTGATCTAATTTGCTTTCTCTTCTTCCAAATGGAAAAGTTCTTTTAACGATGGTATAATGAACGTTATGCTCCAGCAAATATTTGATGTCCTAAGATTTCGAAGCCAACACTGGATGCATACATGCACTATCGTATTAGTTAAAATAACTACAGGCATGGCACATATTTGCAAGTACATGCACACAGTTTTGGAATGACAGTCGTTCTGTACTCAAGCGACGCTGTTAGCAGGAGCGCCGCAGGGCTAATTCTTCAAGAAGCAAAAAATGGCGTCTGTGGACCAGGCAAGACAACCAGTCCTGTGGAAAAGTGGCGTAACACCAGAATCCGTGACATTGAATATGCATGGAGTGGACTTCGACAAAGGGTCGTTCCAGAGGCATGCAGCGACCCCTGACGAAGCATGGCCGCCATTTTCCCACGCTATGATATTATATTCCCCCCAAATAACAAAGTTGCCGAGGAACTCTGGCTGTAACACGGAAACAGAGGGGATAAACAAACTCAGTGAGAAGAAGGGAAGGGGCCCTCACTCATTCACAGGGTCGATACAAGAGGTCGCGCCGAAAAGAGGGTGAAGAAGATGCTGAAAATAACCGAGGAGGAATGAAAAAAAAAAAAAATTGCGAGGGGTAGTGCTAAAATGCCAGGGGGTAATGTGTCCACAAAGATGGTGCGCTGAGGGGAAACGCAGAAATGCATTTAAGATTAAAGACCCTGAAAGGGGGCCCCTCCAATGAAGGGGGCGACAATATAAAGTACGACCAAAACGAGATTGGACCTGACTTTGTGGGATTTTGTGGCGGTAAGGACCTAAGGGCACTCGAAAACGCCCTGCTCAGGAATGTGGCTATGAGGGCTGGGGCCCAAAACTCAAACATGAGGTTGAGGATGCTGAGACAGCCTATTGTTAGTGATATTCAAAATGGACTCCATGGAACGCTTATTTTAAGGGGTCGTTCAATTATTGTATAACTGTATAACTGATTGTATAACTGAGTATACGTGTACAATTTAATACACCCACATTCAGCAGATAGATGTTGTACCCAAGCAAAACATATTACAGTTCAGTTATGGAAAAATGAAAGTAAAATGTTTCCTGCACATACAGAATCGCAGAAAAACTGCAGCAAACGAAATAGATAAATAGAAATAAAAAACATCAGAATGACATGCCACCCAAGTACAAAAATGCTACAGCGAAACAATTATTTTGTCATCAAATTTAAGTGATTTTCAGACCGTCCCTTCACCTTGTCAGCATTCATCATTATTTCCAGAGCCTCTAAAAGATGATATAATAAATGACCAAATAAGTTCTCGAATATTGATCGAAATCAAGCTAACCTCCCCTAAGATGATGTGGTAATACTCGAAGGTCCCCTAAGATGATGTAGTAATACTTGAACGTCCCCTAAAATGCTGCTTCCCTTTTTATTGGGCACAAAGGATCCAGAAGGCAACGTGCCACACTGCATTTTAAAAGACCACAGGCTTATTCCAAATAATGGTAAGTTAGTTAGAGAAGATTAAGAGATTTCTGAAAACGACATTATCAGACCAAGCATATTAACAAATTCCAATCTCACTGCATCAATTACACATGACCTGGTGGTGACCCTCAGTGAAGGGGTCATTGATGCACAAAAGATATTCCTAGAATTCTAGTAAGTACTGTGGAGCATGGTGGCCAAATTATCCAAATGGCCCCAAAGGTCACAGAGCTCACACCAGATGGATTAACTACTGCCCTTTCCCAGAAAAAATTCAAGACCAAAAGTTCCATAATTTGAAAGAGTTCAGTGGCTGATAATAAAAGGGGGTGGAGGAGGCGGCAGAGGGGGGATGGGTTAAACATGCTTTTTAGGATGGCACAATGGGAATTGGAGCAATGGTAGGAAATTGGGGGTCCACGCATTCCAAGGCACACAAAGCCCATTCATTACATGCATGGGCATGCTTTTGAATGCATTCATACATAACCATGGCAGAGGCTGCAGCAAGAATTTTGTAAAATTATTGAAAAAAAAGGGGCCGAAACCACTGGGGCCTGGGTGCCAACAGCCATTAAAGCAGTGCTGGACATTATGCAAACAGAGGGTGGATACACTGGAAAATATTACACACTTGGCGCCATCTAGCGGCCAAAGAAATTGATGCACGAAGGACTTGCAATGGAAACCAGCAGAGTGGCACATAGACTGATACGTCAATTTCAGGGTTCCCAAATTCTCAAGTAGATTTCCCTGATATTTCACATGAAGTGTATCACTGTGTTCTGCTACCATAAGTGCACCCCCACTTCAGTTGAATAGTTCATTATTGAACAGTAATAATGCAAAGGCAAAAATGGACATTACTCCTAATGCCAGCTTGCAAATACTAAATCTTATTCATTTGCTTCGTTTTATACACAAAATACACTTGTTAATGGGCTAAAATCGTTCGCTTTCGCTTCTCCCTATTGTAAAGTCATGAAAATTGATTGTTTTATTTAATTTTTCATCAGCATAACCTGGGGTTTAATAAAATTATGACTGAACTATTGAAATAATATCACTAGGTTCTTCGGAATGTATTAAGAGGTTTTGTACATGCTCAGCTGTTCTACAGTACTAAGTTTGAACTAATTGTGTTGCGAGGTTCGCTGCAATCTTGGTTAATTAAACGTCTATCATGCATTCAAAATGACATTACTGCATATGCAAAAAGAACATTGTTATTTCAAATGCTTGATTTCGTTTCGGGGCGTTTAAGGGGAATATTTAAAGGCTCCAGGCAGGGGTTGGCAGCTTAGTTTGACGACCACTGGTCTAGGTCTTGAGGTGCAGTATTAGTAAAATTTGAATTTGGTTGGGTCTCCAAAAATAGTGATCCTATTAGCAGCAATTACCATGGATGCCAATGCAGAATCGGCATGATTACTGGAAGGGGGTTGATTGTCTTTGAGTCCAGAGAGGTCGAAAGGTAAGTGCCCCATGTTGGGACTTCAAAGACTCCAACGAAGGTGAACTCATTTGACCCGTGAAGTCAATTTATCTTCCCTCAGTTTGTCACACGCCATTTTCTTGAATAATTCATAAAAAAAATAACGCGGTTGAAAGTAACAGGTAGGTGCCAACAAGGATAACGCTATTCCCCTCTATTCTGTGATAACCCTGTGAAAAATACTTAACCAAATTATGTAATCGGCAAAGTTTCCTTTCACAAGGCTAAGGACCCATCTTAGGAAAAACTTGGTGTGGCGCTGCAATCGAGCTTAACTGGAATGTCTGGTTAAGTAGTCCCAGTACACACTTGTTACAGCTAATTTAGAGCGTATAAATATAAAACGAGGTATAAAATAGTGGGGTGAAACGATGATTGGACGAGCCAGGAGGTATTTTTAAACCGTTTTTGACGCTATCATTAGCAATGGAACATTTCATTAAATCTTCAACATTTGGCTTTGGCATCCGTCCCGTTGCTAATTGAGACATATGTTCCCAAACAATGGCCTTTTGCAGTCATTTCTGCTTCGGTACCAAAAAGGGGCAACGACCTCCTCCAGAGATGAGTCCTTGCTCGCGGTTTCTGCACCCTTTCTGTCGGGTTTTTTGCCACCCAAATTTTGATACATTTCGTCGAGGGATGTCCCCGTGCATGGCGATTGGCAACTCCCCAGGATTTTAAATACATACACCCTTTAGATATAGCAGCCACTCGGATGCTAAATATATATGGGAACTCTGCGAACCTTTTTAAACTTTTATATTTCCGCATTTTTCAACGCCCTCTTCTACATTGTACCTGTGAGGGTTGAATGCCAACTTAGTTTAGAAAGATACTGCTGGATTCAACGAACGAGCAGGAAACTTATTTGCTAAAATAATAATTAGCTTCCATTTATCATATTGAACGCAAAGATTTTTGAGAGAAACTGATTAGACTCATCAAGACAATTCCCAAGAGCATCTTTACAAGACACCCTGTATAAGCCAGAGCTGGAACAACATACCGCATCATGAAACAACAACTTTAGATCAGATCTTATAAAAATATAAACTGCAATTTCTAGCAACCATGTCTAATAACTCCGTTTAAATGTAAAGGTTGCACCTGAAGACAATTTCAGATAATAACTGTCCAATATGCTAATTAAATGCAGATAAAAAGGGTAACTTCCCATTTCTGTATAGTACACGCAGCAGAGCAGAGTGTGGCATCGTATGACTTGTGTGCTTCAGTAGTGACACAAATCAAAAACTGCAAATTTACGGTTAAAAGCCAGTATTACGTCGAGAAATATTGTTATACGAAAAACAACACTTTGAAACCCTATTTAAAATTCCAAAGATTGACAAATTAGCACTTGGATAACACATGTTAATTGCACATTTTTTGAATTGTGTAACTACTGAAGCGAGTGGTGCGATATACCCTAGCACGTGACATTACACCAAGAACAAAATTACCAAATAACATTGCAGTGATACAAATTCAGCGGTAATTTCAAGGGGAATGTAATACAGTCTCAGAATCTTGTGACGAACATGTTCATCCCATCAACTGCATTTACTGTATCTCGTCTATTGATGGCGCTAAACAGCCTATAAAACGAGGTAAACGACCTCGTGATTTAATAAATTAATATCTGGGCAATACGACATGACCATTTAAATAAATTACAGTACACCTCATGGGGCAACCTGTTTAAGATTTTTCCAATAGCCAATATGTCATCTATTCCAGGACGGCGCATTAAAATCGGGATACACAGTCTGATCAATTATTCAACAGCTGAGCAATCGATATGAATCACGATTGTACGCAATCGATCAGTCCATTGAAGTGATAGGAAACGAGAGTGAATCGAGACTGGAAATTTGGGTTGTTCAACCTGAAGAAGATGCCAACAGTGTTGCCATCTGGAAGACGTTTCACGTCCGCCCTCCCCTCTCCAGCGCTTGTTCATCCTGGAAAATGGCCGCCCTAAATAGGTTTTGCCAATGTTAATTTGCTCAAACGTACATTTGCAAACGAGAAAGCAATAGGATTCGCTCGATCTCGATTGAGAAATTTAAATTGTTTCCCCACCCACGCAACAGTAGAAGGCGCCAAGATCCTTCACTTATGGGAAAACAACACCAATTGCAAGTGGTTACAGAAAAGTGATTGCAAGACTCATTCATGGTGACCACTAATCTGTAAAACAAAATTGAGTTTTCCAGGGTCTCCATTTTCCAGGTACAATTTATTTAAATTATCAAATACAATATGATCGTGATCTGATATGGTGGTCGTGTCAAGGCTAATTGGTACATACAGCATTTCTTGCCAAAAACATTTTAAAGAAAGGAAAAAAAAATAAAACATTGAGAATTCATCATTTGGACTGGTGGAATTGATAACGATGCCAATCGTTTTTGAGCTACATGTAGATATCAGAATTATAATGGACAAACCGAGAATGAGAAGTGAAATACCAGGTTCTAATTCAAATTCACTTATTGATTGAGTTTTCCAGGTTGAATATACAATTCCCTGAAGTTTCCCGGTTGGTGTACCCAAGATGTACATGTGCAAGTAGCTTGCTTATTGGCGTCAATCAAATGTGCTGATAATACACGTTTTACAGTTATTTTACAAGCATTGGGTAAAAAGGACAGTCTGACAAGTTGAGTATAATGCAGGAAAATGTTAGGGGAGCACAGTGATAAGGATTTCACCACTACTTATCAAATCAAGAATTTCGCACACACTTCCTACGAGGAAACTTGTGTTGCTGGGTGATTGGGCGTTCATTTCCATTTGATTACGAAATGCAGGCGTGTTAAAGTTTTATCATTAACGTATCTTAGACTTAGCATTAAAAGCATCTTTGGCTTAGCATTAAATTACCTTGTTACTGTTTCATTTTCGTCAAGAAAACGGGATGTGCAGTGACATTTAACCTACTTACATCAGCTATAACAGAATTCCAACTGTACACAATGTACGTGTATTGTTGCAGTTAAGTTTTGATGGTCCTCACACGAGTCTGCCAATGTTGGGTGCCTGCCAAGGTACAATGTAGCACGTGTCGTGTCTGACAGTCAGTGGTAATGGCGGCAGACAACCCTGGCAGTTTCGTTAATTTCGATGCCCTACAACCGCATTGCAAACCATATGTACAACTGCTGTTGTTGTCGCTCATTAAAAACTTATTTTCTTCCCAGATAATTAATGGAAACCCAAGCAACGCATCCCCAACGACACCGAGCATCGAGGATGATGCGATGACAGAGAAAGGTGGGTAAAAATACCTCGGGCATACAAAGCAGGGGTGTAAACCAAGAATAACCCCTTGAATGGATAAAATACCGACCAGGTTGCGAGGAAGCAATTTCTGAATTGTTTAAAAAAAAAGTTCAGCGTACTTTTAATGACGTTGCTTAGGTGGACTTGAGAAACAAAAGCAATTTGGGCGGATATTGTTTTTAAAGACCTCGAAGTAAAGTTCATGGAGATGAGCCATGAAAATATATAAAGCACAGACGTGGGTGGCATAATTCCTTTTCAGACATTGGGCTAAACCTCGGCTGAACTTACCAAATCGCATATATTTCAAAGTTGCAGTATAGTCAGACGGAAGGGGTTTAAAAAAAAGTAAAATTTGGCAAATGCAATCTGACATGCTTAGGGCCACGCCTTTCGTTTGGTGAAGAAAAAATTATAAATATTTTTATACCCACTGCAAATATCGTAGTGTGTTTTCATTATTATTATTTTTTTCTGCAAAATTTATGTACTACCAAGGTGGGTTAATTTGCTAAAAGCGGAACCAAATACAGTGGAGAAGGGATGAATTCAAATTCTTTTGTGAGCTTTTCAATTACAATTTCACGTTGAAAAGCGTCGATGAAAACGTTATTGAATGTGTGAAAAAAAGCAAGAACAACAGCAATTATGCCCTCTTTCAATTAAATATCATTTCTATCAAAATATTTATAATTCAAATCCACTTATCTTGAATTGAATTTAATGCACTCAAAGTCAGCACCTGAGGTGTCATGTGGCGAGGGGGTAGATTTAGTAAGTACACAAACGTTACAGCACAAAAAATAACAATGAAAGTAAAATGAAATATACTGTACAGAATGTAATATTGCAGCAACAAAATAGATAAGCAAAATGCGATAAAAAAGGAAGAAAAAATAACAGCAAAATCAACTACAAGTGATACAGTCCTGGCTGTCACAAGTTATCCTTTCTTAATTTTTTGTGCCAGACTTAATCCAAAAAGGCAATTTAATTTGGCGTTAAGAGAAGCTCACTCGTAAAGGGTCTATGGTCCTTTAAAATACATGTACAGCTCAATTTGTCTTCAAGCTCGTGATAGGTTGAATGATGCACACATGGTGTCCAAAAGTGTACCAAGTTCTCAAATTTAGGTTGTCCCCAAAAAAGCAACACACTGTAGCCATTTAAGCCCGAGCCATCTATTTTGACTACGAATCGCCCTACATCTGCTTATGCTAAAGAAGATAATTCGCTTTTTGATATGCGAGGAATCTCCGCTAAATTTAACGCGTTCGTTAAGGAGCCGATTAGGGTAATCAGAACGTGAAACGTTTAGCGAATGAGTCTGCGGCTGCAGGGACGCAGTTGGAAAAACAAAAGCAGATTAAAAATAAACAACAAAAAATTCACTCATTTTGAAAGCGATGAAAGTTGGGGCCCCGACTCGAGCACGAACTGGGTGCAAAGCGACGATGACAGACGAAAGCTAGGGTGCGAAACCAGGGCCCAGGGCCAGGGGGTGAGAGTCATGTGAACGAATTCAAATTCATCATGCTGGAAACAAAACAATGACGCAACAGGAAGATCATCGACTATTCATGAACAGAACACAACATTGATACCAAGGTTTGATAAATGGGTACAAGGTACTACAGGCCTAATCGTCGAAGATATGTTAGATCCTATGGAATTCCATGCTCTTATAACTTGCAATGTCTTAGAAACTTGCCAGACAACCATCACTTCTGGAGCATAATTGGAAGAAACGATGCATTTTTACGGATTTTAAATGAATGATGGTACATTAAGGATGTAAAAGCGGCCACCATTACGTAGGCTACTCGTCAGGTAAAAATAGGGTATTCACAGGGGTAATCTGGTTTCGGGGTAAAATGGGGATAAAATGGTCAACTCTAGGATCAGGGTGGCCACATAATTATCATTTCGGATTTCCCTGACTTTTCCCTGACTAAATCCCAAAATTCCCTGACCAAAACTTACACGTTAATGCATACACATTTTTAGTCAAAATGAATCTTAAAAAGCTTAAAGACACTTTGTTTGGTGTTTTTAAATGTTAACAAGCAATTTTCAAAGAATACGAAAAACAAAAGCATTATCAAACAACATAACTACTGCTTGTTACGCAGGAAACATAGCTCTCTTTTGGACAAATGTCCAATAACAGCATATGGGGAATTCCTAAACTAGGATGAGTGTGGATGGAGCTGCTGGAAGACTGAGTGCTGGGATAGCATTTTGCTTTGACAGTGAAATATTTCCCTGACTTTTCCCTGACCCGTGGCCACCCTGAGGATGAACCAAGGATAACCAAGTGGTTTTTTGGTGCTACAAAGACATAGCGCGATGCAAAGGTGTCTATCACATATGAAACAATGTATCGCCAACTACACGTACTTCCATTTTTCAAACTGAAACAAAAATTTCATTGTGATTGTCATTTCAGATGTGATTTCGCATCCAAATACAGATTATACTGCAACTTAGAAATGCGGTTAAATGGCTCATGATTCACAGGCCCTCCTATTTTCGCGGCTACCACCATCGTTATTTTTAAATTAAAGGCATTCCCAGCACCCACCCCCCTACGAGCCAGTAAGACACTGGATATCTTCCGTGGGCCCTTTTGGTCTAAGACAATACCCAGAGGACAAGCAGCAGAAGACGAAGATGAATTGGAAGCTGTCAGGTGATGACAACTGGAAGACGTTGGACGCCAATGGGGGAAATATAAAAATAATAAAGATGGTGGCAGTGATGATAATAATAGTAATATGTTTAATTTGAAACCATAGAGTGCAAAAAGAAACTATGGTTAGCAAAGATGGCGGAAACGTTACGAGTTGGCCATTGGAAAATTTGCCATCCACGATGCAACGGGGTCGCATTTTTTTAAAGTTTGATTGCAGGGCAGACTCCATCTCCCCCTCGTTTTTTATATAATTTTTTATTTCTTAGGCGCTTACACCTGCCTGCTACAACAAACTAAAAGTGGAACGCGGAGGGGGTGATGGGGTACATGCACAATTTGCCTCAATATGGATTTTCCTTGACCCAATACGGTTTCATTGCCCTCGACTCGGTCGTAATCCAGCCGTTCATTAACGACAATCGGCTTATTTACCTTCGAGTAGATGCTCAAAACGGCCCACATCAAATAAACGCCATCGAGTGGCATCGGAGTAACAAAAAAATGGACGCCATGGCAACACCTGTTGGACGCCAGGGCGAAAATGGCATCCGGGTTAGCCTAATAAGCTTCTAATGATGCGCCTTAATTTATGTATGGACGGGCCATTAGCAGTCCATTGATAGTCCATTTCATATTTACAACAGCAATCAATCAGGCGGAACCGATTAACGAGTGACCAGCTGAACCAAGGACGCAATCTGGCGATCATTTTAGGCAACGTAACAACATTAAGTTTCGACGGACCTATCCTCACCTCAGATAATCAAGGCCCATCGAAAGTGCGTCGTGACTTTGGGGACACCCTGCACAATTTCTCCTTTCCTGATCAACATATTAAAATATTTTTTCCTGTAAACATTAAGGACTTGCGTTTTATTGGATGTGCTCTTGACAACTCGTGGAAATGCATATGATATTAATAAAAACGATAATTCTA
>JAQFYZ010003127.1:0-14397 GCA_034695085.1 Cylindroiulus punctatus | reverse complement strand
CATTATAAATACATTTTGCAAATTGAAATACATTGTGCAATATATTTAAAATGTATTTTCTTTGGATATGGGATATTATTGGTTACATGTACTTTGAAAATTTTAGCACTGCAAGTATTGATGAAATAAATGAAAGTATTTGTGTTGATGAGGATCCTAACTGGAGCAATGAGCTGTTGTTTTCTTAGCAGACGGTCTGTTGCAGGTTAACTTAACATGTTTATAATATGTAATAGTACATTATGTAGGGTATACTGTACTTGCACCACCTGGTGGTACTATACCGGCCTGTATGTGTGAACCATTCACATGACTAAAAAAAAATAAGTGTTTTGCAATTTTCGAAAGGACTCGGATACAAACCAGCAGCGCCACCTCTTGTCCATCCTGTTATCAAGCTGCAGAAAACAGCTGAAATTTATAATCCAGACAAACTATGACGACAACATTCTTCTGTTGTCAGAACGTGTCACTTGCCATCGGAACGAATGCTTATCTCATCCTTTTACCATTAATCGAAATCGGTGTAATAATTAAACCTTTTCCAACCTACTAATACTACGGCCTCTATATATTTGAATCGAAAATTTTAAATTGATCGTAGTTAGTCACAATGCATCGCTCTCATCAGGTGTGTACGTGCCTTCCGGTCTTCACGTCTATACACTGGCTACAGTCATTGCCAGCATTGTCATTACCAAAATAAAAGCAATCAGGCTTGCGCAAGCTCGTCAACAATTGCATAACAGATGAATATAAACTCACTTGTATCCTAATATCATTCGCTGCATGCTCCAAGCCATTGTTGGGATCATCCTTCCCAAATGACATTTGCTCACAAGCACATCCGTCCATTTGCTCATTGTGGAAAGTTATATAAATATGGAACACAAATATGGGTCTAGGTCAGTGTGGAGAGGAACCAGCCAAGTGACAGGGACACATCAGGTAAAGGTAAATCATGAGCTAATGTGACGGCAAACTCAATCAAACTTAGTTATGCTAAAACACTTTTTTCACAAAACAACCAGAAATCGTCATCTAAGGAGAAATGAAATTCTACACAGGCAGTGTGGTGTTGGCAGTGTTGTCTACAGTGGCAGTTTTAGCAACAGGTATTATGAATTGTAAAACTTTTACTAAACATTTTTCAAATAGCCTAATCATATGCCCAGAACATCATTTGAAACAAACTTATAAGTACTCCTAGATACATGTAAAGCTTGAAATGCAATGCCTTAATGAATTATGAGGAACAATTGTAGAAACCTTATGCTATAAACCCCAAATCTTTAGATCCGGATGTCCTAAACTTGAGGACATGTTCATTTAGCAAAAAAATTCTATCAAGATCAGATTAAAAATTACGAATTTTAGTCCAACAAAGGCATATTTTGAAAAGCATATATAAGTCAAAGCTGGATGACACGTGAGCGACTTCAAAAATATATTTTTTCTTATTAAATGATAAGTAAGCACTTGAGTGATCCATCATCATCGCTCACCATGGCCAACACCTCCATTGAAAGACTATGACATGGACATCGTCGCATGCCTTTAGACGTTTCCAGGTTTTTAACAAAAATTCCCTGACCATTTAAATTTCGAAATTATGATATATGCCAATGTTAGAGATGCTATATTTACTGTTCATTGTTTATAAACATGAGGTGAACACAAATTCCAATAAGGAACCAGCAATTGAGCACAAATTTCAATGAGGAACCAGCAATTGGGCACACATTCCAACAACAAATTGAAATTCAGGTCGCCTTTTTTCAAATTTACAACTTCGTTATCGATCTATTCCACAGAATTGCTTTCTTCAATTGCTAGCTTGAATTTCTTGATTTCCGTATCAAGAGCTTTGTTAGATTTCCCTGACTTTTTTACAATAAATCAATCTTCCATGACTTTTTCCTGATTTCTGCAGACCTTTCCAACTTCCCCGACTTTTCCATGTTTTCCCGGTCTGGGGGACCCCTGTGAAAAAAGGTAGACATCTCTGAGCATCATAAGCCCAAATGTGTTTTTGGAGCCAAAATTGACATAACACATGTCTAATTTCTGGGAACTACGGTAGCCCATTCACCTTCAGTCGTGTCCAGACAACTTCCAATAAGAAATAAAAGCTAACCCATCTTCCCACAGCCCAACTAACTCCCTACAACAGCAACAGCCAAGTATGCTGCAACGGTAGCGTCAGCGAGAAGGGCGCCTCTGGGAGCTGGTCGTGCTGCGGCAGCGCCCCCTATGACTACGACACGCAGTTGTGCTGCATCAACAACCAGGATTACGAGGTGGTAGATCGCCCCAGCGCGGACCCCAACATCACCAGCTACAGCTGTTGCTACGACCCGATGAAGAAGACCTCAGTGGCCTTCGACTACCTGACAGAGGTGTGCTGCGATGGTGAACCGATCACCAAGCCAGACCCAGAGGAGAGCTACGGCTGCTGCAACCACCAGCTCTACAACTGGACAACCCATCTTTGCTGCGGTGGGGCGCCTGTGTCCAACATCGTGGGGCAAGGATGCTGCGGAGGAGAGACGACCTACGACATCAACACAGAAGTGTGCTGTGAGCATTATGGTAATGACGAGGCTGGCATCTACAAGCTGTTGGGGTTTGCCCTCAACAGCATCAATGGCACCGCTGATGCCTGCTGCGGCATGGTGACCTTCGACCCCAGGACAGAAGCCTGCTGCGACAACGAGGTCAAGTCCAAGATAGCCAACATCGGAGAGTTCACCTGGGAGTCGTGCTGCGGGGGCGAGCCATACGACTACAGCACTGAGGTGAGGTTCATATCAGGTGCCATTTGCTGCAAATAACTGGTGATTCTTTGTTTTCTTTCGCTATGCAACCCAACCATTTCTCAATAACTCTGAATTTTTTATTGTTCCCCGTGAAAACCCCATGGCTTGGAATGCTCAAAAATAAGATCTGCATGCAGCCCTCTATACATCAGGAAATTCCATAGTTGTTTCAGAAGTGATAAATCCCAGTTGTCGGTCCAAAGAGTCAACACCGTTATTGCTCACGGTGTAGAAATACATGTAGATAAAAGTTAGAGTTGGGGATAATCCCCTTGAGTCATGTTATCTATATTATTAGTTTGCAATAGTTCACTATATTACATATCTCCCTCCTTGCTCAATGGTTTTGATTCTGCGATTTTGGACTTTTTATGCTTCCTGTCCACTTGTAATTTTTGACTAATTTTTGACTTAATTTTTTCTTTAATTTTCACTGAAGGCAAAAAAATACAGAAAATTAGGGGGAAATTGCGAAAAAAAACCTTGCTCTACTTTGGGCAAATCATATCGCAGCAGTATAAAAATTAAAAAAATTGGGCGGGGCTACAGCCGGTGTTGCCAGATACTGCATGCATTTACTGTGGATTTTCCGGCGGCGCTTTTGCCAATAGACATCTTTTCCTGCAATTTCCTCCCCCTTGGTGGCGCCGATCATACTTAAGAAAATTAAGATATTTGCATGTGGGTAGGGTCGTAAAATTAGGAATGCCAACTTAAGCCCAAAATTAAGCCAAAAAAAAATCCAAGTGGACAGAAAGCATTTCAGTCTTAGGAATGGCCTTAATGGATTTTTCCCTTAGTTTTCTCACTTTCCAATGATTGGTCATTGAAGTATGACATGCAAAGTTGCCTTTTGTAAAAGTTAAGGTAGCTGCCACAAATGTGCCCTGATTGGTTGGGCATTTGTTGCCACTTTTACCTTCACTTTCAATGGACATTTGTTGCCACTTTCAATGTTCTTCCATAAGTCAACGTCCTATTTCTCATGACTCGATCCCACAGATTTGCTGCACGCAGTGGGGAGAGATAGCCCCCAACCAATACGGTGCGATTGCAACGGCCCTCCAACCCATCACACAGGGCGGCAATCATGCCTGCTGCGGACTTGAGCTTTACGACTTCCAAACGCAGGTCTGCTGCCCCAACCAGAACCTGACAGTGCTCGACAAGCCGGAAGGCAGCAACCCGCACCACTGGATGTCCTGCTGCGGCAACAAGGTCCTCACCAACCACACCATCCAGGTCTGCTACGAGAACCAGATCTTCAACCGCACAGACTACAACGAAAACGTTTGCGGGGATATCGTGTACGACACGCGTGAGCAAATTTGCTGCGGAGGGGAACTCTTTCCCAACACCACGACCATGGAGTGCTGCTACGGCGTTCGGATGTATGACCCAGCCACCGAAAAATGCTGCGTGGACGTTGTCGAACCGCTGAGCGACCAGGACATTGAGGAGGACAACAACGCCTGCTGCGCTGTCCAAAGCTACAATGGCCAGGAGCCCGATTTCCCAGCAGGACGCTGAAAAGCCTTCGAAAGCGTCCCAGAAAAAGCCTTCTTTGAAAAATGTTCATTAGAAATGTAAACCGAGAACATGTGAATAAAATTCTACTAACTTAGCTTGCAGACTGGTGTAACCCCATACTATGATAGACGAATTTTTCCTCACAGCTCGTAAGCTGGTAGTGATTGCCTGTGACAAGGATGTATGTGTCCAAAAAATGGAACTGCTCCATAACCAATAAGACATTTATCTTAATTTCTCTCTCATCATTTATAAAATCAGTTTCGTATATATAATTTCAACATCCTTCTGTAATCATTAATTGTAACTAGGGAAGGACTTCGTGATTATCCTGCACAGCCACAGGTATTGAGGTGACGAGTGATTAGTTAATGTTAAAAAGCATTTAAAAACTTGCAAGCCTACACAAATATTGTACATGGTGTTTCAAAAAGAATCATCTGATTTAGTGCCTGTGTGTTGATTAGTATTCATAATATCAACAATTAAAATTAGATGATTCTTTTAGAAACACCCTTAATTTTGTTCACGTTTGGAGTGGAGGAGGGACTATTCTGTAGAACAGGGTGTATCTAAAAGAATCATCTGATTAAAAATGTTTATATCACGTAAACTAACAAACACACAGACACCAAATCGGATGATTTATTTTCAGGGTGGCCACAAAATTATTTCGAATTTTCCTGACTTTTCCCTGACTAAATCCCAAAATTTTCTGACCAAAACCTACTCGTCAATGCATACACATTTTTAGTCATAATGAATCGTAAAAAGCTTAGTGTTTTCAAATTTTAACAAGCCATTTTCAAAGAATACGAAATAGAGAGCATTATCAAACTCAACATAACTGCTACTTGTTAAACAGGCAATGTAGCTCTCTTTTGGACAAACATCCAATAACAACATATGGAGGAAAAACAAATAAATCGTATGTTGAGAAAAAAGCTAATTTCATAAAAGAACAAGTTGCTGTTTAAACTCTGCAAACTCAACTTCTTCAGAAAGACGCCTCTTGCTGATATCTTCACATCCTTTAGAATTTTTCTCCTTTTCCTTTTGCAGGATAACAGTGCCTGAAGGCAAAATGGTGCCCAAAAAGTCATGTAGGATGCAAACGTATAAATATATATAACTTAGAAAAACAATAACACTAAGTGTAAAAGATAAAAAAATTAAACAACAATATATACAGATGTATATATTTATATCAAAATCCTTAAATAATCTTTAGAACAAGGTACCATGAAAAAACATAACAAAGGGGTCAGTAAGGTAAGGAGGGGGGCCAGTCCCCAGTTCCAAAGGAACGCCTTAAGTTGGTCAGTACGGGAGAACCGGCCGAGCTGGGACAACATAACGCAGCGCATGCAGCTATGCGAAAAGGAAAAGGTAGGGAAGAGGTGGAGGAGCTACATGTAAAAGGCACCGCAGAGGCCCCCGGCCTGCAAGAAAGAGAAAAGAGCGGAGACAGGCAGACGCCCATCCCCTCCGAGCACCTGGGCGAACAAGAGGTGGCCAGCCGCAAGAAAGGGACCGAAGGCGGACGGCCGAACAGCAGCAGCAAAGCGGGGGCAGACTGAGGATGTTTGTATTACATTACTACCGTTAATAGCGAGGGCATTTTGGAAAAGGGTTGAAAATGATCAGTTATTTTTTGCAAAGGTACAATTTAGGCGCAACATGGCAGGTACTGTACATGTTCTGTGTAATCATAACCAGGATGTCATTTGCTATTCTGTACCTATCCTGCTGTTTGAAATTATTTTCAACGAGGATTGTGAGAATTAAAATGGTATACAATAATATACAAAATCGTGGTTTATATCATAAGACAGGACAGCATGAGACACGTGATTGTTGATCTGGTAGAGGTCCTACAGTAGGGTCAGATCAAAATGATCCAAGCATGCCCAGTCACCTAACTAAACTAAAGTTAATTGTACAATTGGGTTAAAATCGGGTTCAAATTTCAGCAGGAAGTAAGACGCGAGCAAGTTCGCAAAGTATAGGGCCAATGTTTTACTAAACTGCTTGGCGACTGCTTTTGCTTATAGTAGAAATACGAACTGATGGAACTGAAAGCCAGCCATTCAGAGAGGTGTCGCTTATCGATTAGAGATTCCTGGTTTTTAGTTGCTGAAAAGAAAATGGCTGACGCCTCGAGCTGAAGCGCCTCCAATGTATTTTTTTTTTGCTGAGCTCCTTCCTCTCACCAGTGGCGCTGTATGCGAAATACTGGACTTAGTCAATCGCAAAATGGCGATTGGATTCTATTGGTCGGCGCTTTTAGCCCAGTTCCATCTCTTCGTAGTTGTCCTTCACTTCTATAAGCTTGGTTGATTACATTCATGTGCCACGTGCCAACTTCCACCAGCTGAAGACGCATGGAAAAGCTAATCGACTCTCTCTCACATCTCTCTGATTAGCTGTCCTTCAGTTCCATCACTTCTTGATTCCACTATAGCCACATGTACACTGTACAAACTATCTTGCAGTTCAATATAAGAATTATAATAACTTGGGAAGACAAGTTCAGAACGACCATAAGAAAAAGAAAGAGAAGATACAAAAATTACTAAAGAAATAATTTTGAAGTTGCTAGATACACATTTTGGTAAAAAGTAGAAGAGCCACTTTTTATTACGTGGATTGGTTACGTGTTCGTGCAACTTATCGAGAACAAGACGTCATGATCACCATATGTTCATGTAGCACCGGTGTTTTTCTGCACTTTTAAAGGTAAAACAATACGGACCTATTGAAGTGGTCTTGCTTAATAGGATAAAATCCAAGCTGCTGACTAGCAACCCACTCAAAGATAGTTTTCCTTCACGAAATTTGGCAATAATAGCTCCACGTATAAGAAACGATCAGAAATAAAGTACTAATGATAGTATACAGGTAGAGTGTGTCCAAATTCATGATTTATTGATGATAATTTTTGTAACCTGACATGTTCACATATTGTGAGAACTGGCACCCTTAGGTTGTGCAGCAGTGCACCGAACCAGCCTTATCAGAAACTCGAAAAAAAAATGTCCATGTTCCAAGAGGAGTAAATCCACAAGTTCCAAATTAATCGCTTTTAGACTGATATCATCCTCCCTATTAACCTTCAAACTGAAACTTGTTACCTATCATCAGTCTTATTAAACGCAACGATAATGCAAATAATACGCCACATAATCTTCGTAATGTTACAAATAAGCCATAGAGGTTGCACACACCCTGAATGTTCCAAATTGCTATTTCCAACCATTACAACAACAAGGCAGGTTATCAAACAAGTGTGCTGTTCCTGAGATCTGATAGATACCCATCACTATTCAATCACATTGTGAATTAATGTTTGGAATAGCAAATCATTCAAATACCTAAAATCGAATGCTAACAATATGATAAACAAGAACCCACAAACAGCATGATGAATTTATTTTTCGAAATCTCAATCGCCCCTTTTTTAGTCATGGGAAATTGATTCAAGCAATAATAAGCACGTAGTTTTTTTGCACGTAAGGATCAAAGTAACAATAGATCTGGATCATACAGGATGAAGCATCACAAATCATAATCAGGCTGTCATTGGCTTTATTGATGCAATTTTGCTAGTTAAAATTATGTTCAACAAGCATTGTTATGGAGAAAATTTGATTTAATAAAGCTACCAAAAGCTAATACTAGACCTTCCTGGTGGTCCATTCTACACGACAAGACTTAACAGACACGTGTTGGTCAAAATTTGGTATAAAACCAGCCAAAAAACGCAAAATGTCATTCCAACAATATTTCTGCGACCGTATAGTACTTCACCGAGCATAAAAATAAAATGAAGGTATTCTGTATTGCACTTCTGGCTTTCGTAGCTGTGGCACTTGGTCAAGATGAAGCCGGGGTTGGTATTTTCAAGTAAAACCAAGACGGTATCAGATGATACATAATTTCAACTATGTTTTTCAATTATTTCAGGATAATGACAAATGTGCCGAATTTTCCTCAACTGTAAGTATGCTTCAGAAGGAAGGACATCTTGCATTTTTAAAATGCAAATGATGGGCACGTCTTTTTAAACTAGTTTGTTACTTAAGTAACAAGGTCATAACAAAGTACTGACCATTGTTGAAACACCAGGAAGACTTGCTTTGTTGACCATGTTAACCATATTGTTTCCATTCTCTTATCGATTCTGCAATATACTCCATGTTTTTCATCTATTATTCTCAGCTTAATTGATTTTATTTCTGACTCCTAAATTCATAATTTCAATGCATTTGAATTTGTTGGTGGAATAAGTAAGTTTGTGTTGATGTTATGCTGATGTTTTAGATGGAAACATTACTTCATAGCTGTCATGAAAGCACTAAGAATGAAGTAGACAAAGAACAACAAAAGGCAATTATTTCCTTCAATTTCGACTGAAATTTAATTGTAAAACATTTCTAACTGAGTAATTTTCCATATTTAGAAAGACTTTTATGCCTGCATGGAAGAGGACATGAAGGTAATTATCCTTAACTTTAGATTGTGGATTTGGTGGGCAAATTTGCAACATTTTTTCCCAGCACCTGACGAACATTCCATTCATTTACAGACCACAACAGTATATCAAGATGTTGAGGGGAATTGTGATAAGACTGACGAAACTGTATATAGACTTTTTCAGTAGTAATTTTGACGATTTTTACACACATTTTAAAATAGGACTAAAATCGCGTATAAATTTCAGGAGAAAGGAAAACATGAGTACCACATGTGCATGAAACGAGAAGTTTGCAAGGTAGGACCTAGTTTGTCAATTGGGGTGATTTTGGAGTAGACCTCGTGCAGAATTATTGATTTTTTACGATGTATTCATTTTCAGATGTGCCCGAGTGTGAAAGGCTGTCCAAAGGGCAATGGCGAACACCGTCCATCTCAGTAATTTGATGAAGTCTTAAATCATGTTACATGGTTGCGTACGAGCTCGTATCGACATGTTGTAATTAAATTCCATGTAGATGACATTAATCCAACTGAATAAAGTTCTATCATAATACACCTGGTTCTAATTCTTTCCACGCATCAACATCGACAAAGCCCAAGCCATGCAGTAAATTAAAATATGGCTGTTACTTACTACTTGTTAAAAATTGCATCAGTTTAAGACTACTGTATAGTTGCATTACACAAGTTAGGTTGCATCTGAAGATAGGATTTGAGACAACGTGCGAATACACAGTACAGGGAGTACAAAAGGTTTTGCTCTCATTATGAATATTTTTTTAAAAAAATCTTAGTCCAAATTATGGAGAAAATGTCAACGAAATAAAATATGTTAGTTTATGTAGTTGGTAGATAGGTGTACCAGCAATGTTAATGCTAGAATCGAAAACCATCTATGCAGGGAAACACTAACATGTTTTCAGGTATTGTTTACCATGTGCTTAACAATGATTGACCATTTGGTCACATGATCATACCAGTGACCATCATGAGAAATATTACATTTAGATGACATTTTATACTCAGGATTATAGCGCCGACTGATGGCATTTCCTGTCATTTAGGCATGACCAAAGACAACGATGCGTCCCTAACCTACAGCGCCGCAGCTTTAGAGACGAGTCCTAACCTGTACACATGTACAATGTGCACATGTACAGTGTAGTGATGAAGAATAACATAGGCAAGCCTCTCCAAAATAGTTTTCGTTAATAACATTTGTCAATCACTGTTCGGCGAATAAGAAATGATCACAATGTCCATACACAGGACAAAATCATGGGGGTGCCAAAATCATTATTTCATGATGTCAATACAATTGAACATCCACATACATGTACATGTACATGTACATTGTGCGAATTGGTGCCCTTCAAGGCGCCGGTTGGCTGTGCAATGCCACCAGGGTGCCCAAATTGCTTTGTACCATGTAATGAAAGTATTTCAAAAATCACAATTACATACCTCAATGGCAGGTATTCAAAAAATATTGTTATTCATGTTATCAATATGCAGTCACTACTAGTGTCTATACGCAGGATTTTTTTGGAGTGGACCGAACCTCATTTTGTATGCAGAAATTAAAAAATTAACTTTGTCAGAAAAATTTTCTGTGTGGAACTGAACATTTCGGGGGATGGGGGACTGTTGCCCCCCCCCCCTTTCTACTTGCGAACGGCCCTGGTCTCTACAAGTAGGTTTCTGGATCACTATTTGGAATGATGAAACATTCAAGAACCTAAAATCAACTGCCAAAACCAGTTGGGGCAAGCTATGGTACACATGCCATGGCAAACTAGTAAATGTTTTCTTTCTTTCTGACCTAACGCTATGTGAATGATATGATATCGCTATGCAATCACTAATAGTATATTGAATCACTATTTAGAATAGTAAAACATTCAAGAAGCTCAAATCAGTTGCCAAGAAACAGCTGGAGCAAGCAGTACCATATAACAACGAAAATAATGGCCCAAGACTACCCCCTGCATGGTTGCTGTTAATAATTCATTCCCCACAATTTAAATTCCTTTAAACACATGCAGCAATATTTATTTGTTATAAGTCATATCCCCAGCCTAAAGAGCTGGTCCCTTCGTGCTTGGCCTTTCACACAGTATGATGAGTTAATTTTGAAATCTAAATCGCGTTTTTTCATCAATGGGAAATTAATGTGAACACAAAGTGCATGAAGATATTGTGTGCATGCACGCAGGGAACAACACATTAGCAACAATACATCTGGGTCATGGAATACGACATCACAAAGCATAATGCGACTGTCATTGGAGTTATTGGTTCATTTTTGCTAGTTAAAAATTAGGTTCAATGAGTATTGTGAGATTGAAAATGGCATTCAAAGGCCAACAATAAACTAATATTTCACCTTCAGCATGGTCTATTCAATGCGACAGGACACCAAGAGACACGTGATGGTCGATTTGGTATAAAATCAACTGAAAAATCTAAAACCATCATTCCAACACATCCTTCTCTGCTACCGTAATATTCCACCTATCAAAAAATTGAAATGAAGGCTGTGTTTTGTATTGCACTTCTGGCTTTCGTGGCTGTGGCATTTGGGGTTGGTGTTCCCACGTAAAACCAATGTGGCATCAGAGATTACATACATTTAACAATATTTTGTTTATCTGATTCCAGGATGATGACAAATGTGTCGAGTTTACCACAACTGTAAGTATGCATCAGAATTGATAGTTTGGGAAGTGTCTTGTCTTTTGTAACAAAAGTAATATGACCAAACGAAGTGCTGACCATACAAGTACTAGTTGGTCATTACACATATTCCAAAAGACCTAATTTGAGACAGACAGTTACATTAATTTATCTTTGCTAACTTGACCTGGAAACATTTTTTAAGTTTTAAAGAGAAATGCTGAATTACATAACAAGCCTAGAAATATCACAAGAAATGCAAAAGCTAGTTTGGGTAGTGTTGCCAGATATCCTACCATCCCTACCTACCCTGCATCACAGGGTCCAATTTCATAAAAAATGAGGAGTATGAGGAGTTGATGAATCTGTGAAATAGCTGTGGATAGTTGAGGTTTTCAGGTATTCACCCAGGTATCATCTATCCCACAGCTAACCCTCAGATTCATTAACAGTTCACATTCCTTATTCTTTATGAAACAGAGCTCTGCAGAAAACGTGTGGTGGGCACCTGATTTCAACAATTTCTTCGTTCCATTATTAATAAATTATATTTTACTTTATCTTTTCCCACTTCAGTTTTGCAATGCTTACACCAAATCTAAATGAAAAACGAAAAATATTGGTGACATCGGTTTTTCTCCAGCATAGCTTTTGCCATATTTTTCATCATTCATCTCTTCACTTTTCTAAATTATCATGCGTTCACATAAATTGAAAAAGTTTCACCTTTCATGAATTTCTTACTCCTACAAACATTTTTCTCCCACGAATTTAATTTTTTTAATGTTATAAACATATTAGTGATGCCATGTTGATGCTTTTAGGCGGAGGCTACATTGAAGCAATGTCATGAGGAAACGAGTGACTTAGTAGGAGAAGATAAAAAGGCAAATTGATTACAATCAATAATAACTAAAATTGAAAAGTTGAATCTATTTTCACCGAAAAATTTCCCATATTTAGGAAGCATTCGTTGCGTGCTTGGAAACTGGTATGCAGGTAAGTTACCTTAAACTCAACTCTTGGATTTAGTGGCAAAATTCGGAATATTTTTTACGGCACATGACGAATGCCTGATTCATGTATTTACAGGATACAGAAGTATCCAAAGAAATCGGGGAGAAATGTGTAAAAAGTGACTACAGTGTAATTAGACATTTCCACTCTTTTCATGTATTTTGACGAACTATACACTCATTTTAGAATGGGACTAAAATCTCGTTCAAATTTCAGGAAGAAGGCGAGTACCGTAAGTGCGTGAAAGGAGAACTTTGCACGGTAGGAACATTTTGAATTGCAGAAATCTCCGTATACATTTCGTGCAAAAGCAATGTTTGACTTAGGATATTTTAATTTTCAGATTTGCCCGAATGCCAGAGGTTGTTCCAAGAAACAATAATTAACAGCGTCCAGCACAGTAATGTTATGACGTTATGGCCAAGCAACATGGCGACATTAAGTTAATGTAGATTAGATTGCTTACATTAAAATTGAAAAATAAACTTGTTTCAGTGGTAAACTTTGTTTTGTTTTTATACCCTGCATCATTACCGATTTCCGAGAAAATAAAATCAGGATGTTTCTTAATTTGTTCCCGCATGACTTCCTAAGAATTTCAAATGTTCAATAAGAAAACCTATTCAGAAACCGTGGAAAAAGAAGTGTTAAGATCTGATTTGTTTTGCAGAATGATTGGAGTTTAAAACAGAATAAAATATGGTGGTAATTACTATACCTTTCATTACTATAAATTTGAGTTGGAAATGAAAGTGGGAAAGAAAGTGAAACGAATAATGAAAAACCATAAAAAATTATTCATAAATGCAAAGGAAAGTCAAAATATACCCGAGTCGAAATTTAAGAACTCCTTTAAGACCTACTTTTTAAGGGAGGCCTTGTAGTCTTTATGTAGTGTTTGCAGTGGTGCTTTCCTATGTGAGGCAAGCACTACATAAGCCCTATAAATGCGAGATTTTACCCACATCAGGGTTTGTAGGTTTTAAGTAGGTCCGAGCTAGACCTACTTAAGCCCTACAAACTCTTCATTTCTGGCCCTGGCCAACCCCACTTTGAAAAAAAAATGTATTTTTAAACGTGGAATGGATATTAAGTTATTATGCAGTATGTTACACCCAAGTCGACGTACACTGTAAATAGAAAACCAATTTATTTTTCAAATGTTACACTTACTTTGGTGGGAATTGAACCTGGGTTCTATGGCTTGAAGGCAGACATCTTACCACTGGTCCATCTGGTAGTTGAAAACCAGGGAGTGTTAATGTTGCCCACATTCACATGCAGCTCTTATTGAAAACTTATGTCACTCGAGTCACATAACATCACCAACATTATACTGTCAATAATGTATACTGATTACTGTAAATTTATTACTAATCAGTTCAACTGCCTTCAACCTTGAGCAATATTTAATAAATATTACTGTAAAATTAATTTATAAAAAATTAACAAATACACTTAATTACTACCGTAGTAACCGTACGCTCGGCAGTATACTGACGTGCACCTGGCATAATACTGACAATCACTTGCTAATATACTGATGATCGCTCGCCAGTATACTGACGTGCGCTTGTAAGTATACTGATGTTCGCTTAATACACTGATGCTCGCTTGGTAGCATACTGATGTTCGCTTGGCAGTATACTGACATGCGCTTAGCAGTATACTGATGCTCACTTGGCAGTGTACTGACATACACGTTGCAGTATACTGATGCTCGCTTGGTAGCATACTGATGTTCGCTTGGCAGTATACTGATGTTTGCTTGGCAGTATACTGATGCTCACTTGGCAGTGCCGGTCGGCCCCTTGGTCAGCCCCACCTTGGGAGTGGTCCCTCCCGGTTTTGCTGTCCCTGGGTGCCTCTTCCAAAT
>JAQFYZ010003126.1:0-14403 GCA_034695085.1 Cylindroiulus punctatus | reverse complement strand
TATCTGCAATATTTTGTGTCAACTAACTTGTAATTTATGTCTTTAGAATTATCAGGTTCCATCAAATGCAGATGCAAATAAGTCTCGAGTGATTACTGATGTCAATGAATGACTGCATCCCACATGGCACCTGTCAATGTTTTAATGGTAAAGGGGGGATGGGGGGGTGTTAACTTTAAAATGGTGATGTAATTTTTAGGGGTAGGGGTAGGGCTGTTGGTTACACTGTGTTACAAGGAGGGGGGCAGGGGGTGAAAAATGAAAAAATGTGGTGACGTAATTTATGTACGCTCCCTATGGATTTAGGTCGTTATAACCGATACGCCCGTTTTTAACGTTAATCAATGCGTCAATATAGATGGATGTACAATAACATCATAATAAACTGAATAAACAAAATTATATAATGGTCATTATGGTCAATCCCACTTCCCAGCCTCCGAAATATTTCATCAAAAGAAAAGTACTGCAGTATAAACAAAACTTGCGATTATGTTGCAATCATAGTACAGTAGAACCTGTCTAAGTCAATACTGTAGCGATCAAGCATCACGTATTGGTTTAGGCAGGTTATTGACTTAGGCTGGGACATTAACAATAATATTCGGTTATGGAGGTTATAAGTTTACACAGTATTGAGTTAGACAGGTTCTACTGTAGTTCACAGAAACCCCTAATATCCTGGTTCCATTACAACCACGGATCGAGAATGGTGGCCGAATCTCAATTCATTCATTTACATTTACTGCATAATGGTCGAGTAGAGAATCCGCCGCCATTCTCGATCCGTGGCTGCAATGGAACCGGGGTATAATGGGTATTATGACTTCTGTACATCCCACCCAGTCTGTTTCAGTGTATTGTCGCTAGGTGGCGCGCTGTTACAGATGAAGACGCAAGTTAACGTGAAACGAACAAAAAATACTGTATACGTTTTTGAAAGGAGGGTGGGCGGAAGGGGGCTTGATCAAAAATATCCAGCGTGCTGTTTTAGCCTTTGGCTGTGTTATTAGAGGCATTTAAAAAAAGCTCGCATATTAACATTTAGTTGGCCGGGCGCTGTCGCTGGGGCTACGGGCGTTGCTAATTGTCGTAATTGAGATAGCCAAGACAGGTGGCGTTTAATTAAGAGGCTCGGCTCAGGGATGAAAGCAAAGCGGCGGATAATCAGATCCATAATAGCGGGATCCTTATCGGCTACTTATCATTCGGCCGCCATTTTCCCCTGCCCGCGCCTGTAATTAGGGTGTCAGCTGGGCATTTTCGCGCCGGAATTTCATTGGTTTATTGAAATGCGGCAGGCATTTTTTGCGCGCCCAGGCGCCTTCTTTATCGCGCCATTTTTGCCGAATTAGCGCCACTAATTTGGTCGTCACTTATGGGCGAAAGGAATTAGCGCTTCGCCACTGTTCGATAAATCAGCAATTTAACGCTCAAAATGGGACTGCTCAGGGAAGTGAACGTGCAAACCAGTTGCCTAAGAGTGGAACTAAGACGTTCCTGCACGTATTGCAATTTCAGGGCACCCACCCAAATTCTCAAGTCTATTTCCATAACATTTTACATAAATTTGCATTAGGCCGCCTGACACTAATGCAATTAATGCAGTATTCTATCAAAGGGCATACTGTCGTTATTTTCAATCCCTGTATGTACTGTACATTTACAGTAAGCACAAAAAGCGACCATTTTGTGAACTGTACGATAATTGCTGTTTAAGAGTAAATGAAAAGGAGCACACGTTTATCTGTTATAATGCTCACATAACACAGTTTATGTAACTGTAAAAAATCCAATTCAATTTAACTCCGTACCCTGCGACAAGTATGTGCATATCATGTGGTGGGGGTGTAATCCATCAACCCAATTTAATCGGCGACTGTCACTACATTTGGGCTGACACCATCACCATTGTAAAATTGAATTTCCCGCAGCTGAAGGCTTTGGAAGAGAATTCCACCGTTCACAGTGCAAAAATAAAACCAGTAGTATGGATCCGAATAGGTTCGGAGCTTCAAAAGTGGATTAGCATGACAGTTTCTAGCACCTTCGGGAGCAAAAAAAACATTTGAAAAATAAAATATGAGCTTTAAAAATCGGAAAATGAAGTTTCTTGCAGCAATTTTTTTTTGCAATAATATGGCGAGCCTTCATGGAGGAGATGTTCCATGTCTTCTCCAGCTCGATTTTTCTGGCACATGTTTTTAAGTTATGGCGCAACATACTCTCACATGTTCTAGCAGCCATGATATTATCATTAAAATGAAAATTTCCAGCATTGCAGTCTCCACACAGCCCCAAACACCAGGATTGCCAGGTCCATAGAGTTTAACATGGAAATGGTAGTGGTGTATGTCTGGGGATGTGTGGAAATAAGAAATGAGCTTTTAATAAGTTCATTTCTGCGTTTTTGAGTCCTCACTTTATTTTGCAAATGTACACTTTTTCATTTACTCGTCAACAGCAATTATTATAGCGTTTACATACTTTTTGTGCCTACTCGGCATGTACGAATTACGAGACATGAGAAAACTAACGAGGACGAAAATTGAGCATTTGAATTTAAAGAAGGGTCTATGAGAAATTTCATACACATATTTGGTTCTCGTTTGGTAATATTCTCGGAAATATACAATGTAAGCTAAAAACAAGAATTGTCCGCTGTCCTGATTGGTCCACTAGCTATAAGGAAAGGCCCAACGATAGGAAAAGCTCATTCGCTGTAGTCGGGCAGCCACACTTACGCCTATCAATAGTTATGCCAATATAATGATAGTATAAATGTAATTTACATGAAAAAACTACAGTGTTTTGCATGTTAGGTCGAAAATTTCGATAGTGATTTTAGTAATAAGTGACCAAATACAATGTTGCAATACATAACAAAGGTCAAGCCATGAAGCCATATCACGCACAACATGCATCATGACAAAACACTGTAAATACATTATCTGCCAATGAATGCTAATACATGTACTGTATATACAGTGTTTATACACTCTGTTCTGAAAAGCATTTCGGAACATGTATCATATTTGGAAGCATGGCAAAACTGTGAACGAACTTTACTTTGCTAATTTTTTGCGCCAGCTGGTTTTGTGACTATGCCGACACTGGTGATTTTCCCATCAAACATATATTTGTGGAATTAAAAATGCAGGAATACAGTGTAAAGTTTTTTCGCTTGCAAAAGACCTCCTTTCAAAAGCGTTGTTCTTGATTACTAAACTATTTTTTCATCTAAACAACGAACGATCAGTCAGGCAAAGAAACCTCAACGCCTCTTGAACTGAATAGCAGTTAGCTATTTTTACATTTGTAGGTTCACATCATTGTTTGGCCTGCTTAATTACACAACATCACTGTAGAATGACTCATACTATTGCTGGTGCTCAAACGATTGCACTACTGAATCATAAACTACTACTATATTCTGAAGAAACCTTACCGACTCGTGACAACAATGTGCACGTGCTTTGGTATGTTATTAATGGTGCATCCAAAAAAAATTCAAAAATTAAGATTAATCGACAATCAAATGAAGAACATGGTCTCTCCACTGATAGTACTCATGGGTAAATACCGTTAATTACAATATCAATGTACATGTATTTTGATATTGAAATTAGTGAATTACTTGATAGTCGACAAAAAATGGGAGACCGTTGTAATGACACTGGAATATTCACAATATATATCAGCCAACAGATGATTGTTGCACAAAAATTAGTCGCTCATCGGAAAACTTTCTAGACGATATTTTTCAGGTGCATAATAAATGAAGTATGGAAGGCATAACTTACCGCCTGTGGCATATTTCCATGAAGTTGGCTGATGTGGATGGTTGGCTTGCCTTCGTCCTCATCCTCCTCGTCAGGTTCCTCACTTGTGGGCGTTATGTAAGACAGGATTTTATCATGGTAGTCAACCATGTCCTGTGTCGGCAGAAAGACCAGGATTTTATTGGCGCTGCCCTGATGTGTAAAAATACGAAAGATGACAAAGATATTCCGAGACAAACGTTTCGACACGACAAGGGGATAAATCTAGACAAATGAATGCTTACGCTGCATTTCCACAGGATGAAAGCTGCCAGGGTAACCAGTCGCAGTTTGGCAGGAACCAGTACAAAAAACTGTTCCAGGTTGGATGGCACAACAAATTGATCTGGCGCACTCGTAGCAAAGCAATCGGCACCAATGTCTACCGTAACTGGCTTGTTTAAACTGAGCCCAGCCAGCTGTTGTACACCTGTGAGAAAACAAAATGATGAGGACATCTCCACCATATTCATAATTACATCATGTTATGAAGAGATAGATAACAAGCTTCACTTGCTCTGAATATCTAAGACGCACCTTGTGTCAGAGTGGCAGAGAGCAGAAACGTTTGCAGGGACTTTTCACCTTTAGACTCCTTTATAGCATTTAAAATGGCCGCTATATCTTTTTCGTAGCCAAGGTCCATCATCCTTTGAATGGGAAGACAATACATGTCATAAATATTGGAAATGTTTTGGGCGTTCAACCATATAATAAAAGAAAGTACCTGTCTGCCTCATCCAAGACCAAGAATTTGACTTGGCTGACGTTGAATTTATCTGAATGATCAATGTGGTCCCGCAAGCGCTGCGGCGTAGTCACCAAAATGTTAATACCTCGCCGAATGCTAGCCTTTTCTGACTTTCTTTTCTGGCCGCCCATAAAACAGATCGGCACAATTCTATTGAAAGACTACAAATAGAAAAAGTTGCTAAACATAAGAACAAACTAAATTCAACAACATCATGCATGTTAGAAAAATGACAGAGGAATTACCCGCAACAGCTTATTGAACCATTCAAAAGTCTGCAATGCCAGCTTTAAAAGAAATAAGTAAATTTATATTAGTTGACGAGTCACTGAGTCACAGCAACAAACTCTTGGTTATTACCAAGAGGCTTACGAAGTGAGAAAAATAGATTTGAGATCTTTAATATTAGTTTTTGAAACACTAATTGTACGAATTAATGACATAGACAGTTCAACATAATTTAAATACATCACAATATAAAGTACCTCTCGTGTGGGTAAGATAACAATTGCAAACATTCCGCTAGTCCTCTCAACTTTTGGCTCTTGTGCCTGAAGAAGTTGAATGATGGGAATAGCATAAGCTAAAGTTTTTCCTGTAATACAACATAAAACATAAATAAACAAATTAAATATTTGAGTATATTTCTGAAATCCTGATAAATGGACTACATGTACTAAATCGTAGAGCATATTGGATGTGAAAATGATTATTCAAAAGTAAACTCACCAGAACCGGTCTGTGACTTCACCATTACATCTTGCCCATCAAGGGCCAAAGGTATAACCTTTTCCTGAACTGCAGTAACTTTTTGGATGCCAAACGTCTGTTGAAGATTCGAAACCTAACACCAAAAAAAAAGTATCAATTAGTGCCTACTATGGAAAAGAATGTGTTAAAATTATGAAAAGCTATCTACCAGATAAGGATGAATGGCCATTTCCTCAAAAGTACTGTTTGAGAACACTTTTTCCCTC
Organism: Cylindroiulus punctatus; assembly: GCA_034695085.1. Taxonomy (NCBI): domain Eukaryota; kingdom Metazoa; phylum Arthropoda; class Diplopoda; order Julida; family Julidae; genus Cylindroiulus; species Cylindroiulus punctatus. The sequence continues at coordinate 8,854 of JAQFYZ010003126.1, read as the reverse complement.
TGTTGATCAACGTCTTTTCTGAAATTAAATTTTCAAGTTATTATGATTTAAATATATTTCAATTAGAAATGAATGAATTTGGCACAAATGTGAAGTCCTGATTCTCTCTGATGAAGCAAATCTCTGCATCGACCATACACATTTAAAGTCAAAATAGCCTACTATGCACCACAATGTTATCATAATCATGGTATATGGGCATCTAATGCCAAATGTGCTCTAACATTTACTTGGACCACAAAATAAACCTTTCAACATATGCTTCCAAACAAAGCTGTTATTCTTTCCTCGTCTTTCATTTGTTTTGAGTCTAAGCATCAGTCTTTTTCATGTTGTATCAATATTTTCTTAGCAGGAGAGGATGAAAAAGTCAACTTTCCTTATTATGGAGACAAATTTAGCATACCACCACATTGATTTGTCTGATAATGTTCTCGTGAAAGAAAGCTTGCAATGATGACCCCCTTTTAAAAAGTAAAATATTATTCTACTATCTTGTTACATGAATTGATTATTGATTCGGATCTCCATAGGAACTAACACAATTTTGTCTGAAATGTCACAGTTTCTAGTTGACCAATACGATATTTAGATGTGCAAAGTAACCATCGTTCCTACTGCTGTATCACAATCCAGTGAGCAATGGCCATTCCAGAAAACATCATTCTATTGTAAATGTTCGATCCCGTTTCTAGTGTCTACTTTAACAGTTCATTAATGGCATGGGATAGAGCAATGAAGGTGTACTGTGACCAACTTTATAGCGCTTTGAGGGGGAAAATGTAACTTAAAGCAACCCCCATAGTTGTGTTGATACCAGAAGCATAAGTTGGTTAGTTAAATAAAAGTGCAGTACCAACAACTGCAATTTCTGGAAAGTTTTTTTCTCCATTGATTACTTTCATGATCATCTTTCTATCCAATGGGCAATTAATTATTCATAGTAAACTTATGTCCTTTTATATCCTATGATGTCAATCCCTTATAGCCTAAAATTGTAAGATACATTGTTCAAATTGTCTTGCTACTGCTTTGCCAATGACCAAAGTCTTAAAAAGAATGTTCTATGCCATTACGAATAACATGAGCAGATCTGAGGACATCCATAAAGGAAGATCTGACTTTGACTTTGTGCGCAAACAATGTTCAACGATTTATCTGACCATATTTTCTGTTAAGATTTTGCTTAACAACTGTGGATTCTATTAGTATTAATATTATACGTAGGCCAACGTTTGCAACGTTATGTCGCACAGACATCTACTAGATTAAATGGGCATAATTTTAAATTACTTGCGCACAGTACAACCGCTCTTGAGCGTCTAGAAATGCTAAATAAAACAGAAGCTAAACGTTTGTTCCGCAATAGAATTGCAAGAATGATCACAAGAAGGCTCACGCTCAATTGCAAGAGCAGATCTACCTTAATGAATGTGCACACAATCATATGCTAGTTTAGAAATACAGTTTATTCATACTTTACAATCTCTGGAATCTCTGGATTGTTCTTGAAAAGAGATGATACTATTGGTTTGTTAGCATGCCCTCGCCGGTAACTTTCGCCCTTCTTGCCTCCATCCTGCAGTTTTAGTGAAGACTGGAACTGGTTATCAAGCTTTTTCTTTTTCACGTTGGAAGTTGAAAGCTTGTTAGCGTCATCGCTTTTTGAAATGTGTTCATCCAGGTCGTCCGCTGTTGCTGGTCGTTTGATCGTATTGTGCAAGGGTTTCTTTCCAGGATGGGGCGACGGCGCTTTAAAATACTTGGGTCGACTGACGTCACCATTATCAAGATCTTCTCGATTATCCAAACTAAACGCAACATTCTAGAAAATGACAAATTGAATTTATTAGTAAATGCATAGAAAGCAAACGTATACACGTTAAATTAATGGGGGATTGTAAAACAATTAGCAGTAAGCTATGGCAAAGAATGACATTATGCGAAGTAATTTCCCATGCATTCGTGGTAACCCCTAAAATGTAATATTTCTAATTAATTACATTGTCCTGCGATAATAAAACCAGACAAGATTCTACGTGAAATCAGTATCGCACATCTAACTTCAGTAGTAACACAACCCCTGGAGTTTCAACTTCCAACACGTGTTATTTTTTTCGGAACTGGAAATTAACCTGGTTGATTGTGTGAATGTGTGGACTAATGTGGGGGTTGCAAAAAATTTGCAACCACCAAGGTACGTACCTTGGTGGTTGCAATTTTTAATGTGCATATATACTGTGGGATGAGTGCTGATGTCAGCGCAATAGGCTATACCAAATACTATCAACCAATAAAAATTGCTATCGTAATAAACTTATGTTTTGCTGCGCAATTAAAAAACAATTATTTAACCCATAGCATTGACAAACCACAGTTATCAACTCATAACTCGACTAATTATCGGACATACATTACATGTACAAAACACGTGTTCTAAAAAAGGCCCTTTTGGCAGCTTCAAATGAGCGACATTTTACCTTTCTTTTCGGCGACTTATACGAGTAACTTTCCACACAGTTAGTCACTATGTTAAAATTATCCTCATCGTCCATGTTAGATAGTTAAATATTGATTAAAAAACAATTATTTAACCCATAGCACTGACAAACCACAACGTCGGCTCAACTTCTACGCACATTGGCAACTAAGGAGCCTTGTGGGGACTTGCCGAATAACTAACTTTCAAGGTGGTTCATTTGCATGATGATTTAAATAGATTTATGTGCAGTTAAATACGTGTTTTCTGCCAAATTCAGACTTGTACATTGTCATGTTAAATTTAGCGCTATTCTATTCGCGGGAGACAAGTAACGCATAATGTAAAATGAAATATCCAAGTATAGAGGCACAACTAGTCACTAGAAACAGAATGGAAGCCGCACGAGGCTTCCGTACAATTTGCCTTCATATTTTCTGACGTCATTGTGATGCAATGTGACCAGATAGCAAAAAATAATGTGATCAAAGACTTGTATCCCCTAGTAGTGGAAACAGTATGGCACAGTGAAAACGAATTGAAAGTTAGTCACCAGATAGGAGTGGATTCTGTGTAGTAAACATGGCTACGAGTGGTGGCAGTGGAATTTTGAAGACCTTTTGGGACTGTTTGTGCGGGCCCCAGCTGAACAGGATACTACGAGGTGCAGAAGCAGAGGTAAGGCTTTACTGAAGGCCTAGAATTTGGTCTCAGGGTGTGCCATGCAAAAGTGAATGAGAAGGTCGATCATTTAATTATGATTGCCCGAAAAAGCTTATTTATCCTATGTCATTTTGTGTACTGAATTCACGTCAATGAAGGATCACAGTTTTATGCAATCCTCTAGTTTCCATACATTTAGGGATGTACAATGTACATGCATTGTGGAAATTTTGAAGGACAACTAATCACTGACTATTTCAAGAGAACCTACAATGCATCAGTACTTCTAATTTGTACAATTATACAGTTGTTAGTGCCTCAAAATTAATAGCTCGCCATTACTGGTAATTTAACCCACTGCCAGGCCAAAAGACACAGCCTATCAGATTTTTTCTTTACAGAACAATACTGGTCAGCATGCATGCATTGACCACTTGTTTATTAGATGCAGTAATGGGCCATGCAATTAACACCAAACGTGCAATTGCACTATATAAATTACTTTTAATTACCACACCTGCTGTATAATGAAAAGCTGTTCAAGTCTCATTTGCAAAGGTGCAATGTCAACAAAAGTCAGTTTAGAAGTAACCTATAGTTCAGTCTGTCTGAATGATACACGTTATTGAATAATACATGAGTACACATTCAATATAACAGATAAGTACACGTGTACTATTGAGGCTATTGCTATTGCACTGACAATGACGTGCACATGACCATTATAAATATGCAAATCCCTATATATGTAGGCATACCTGACTGTTATACTTACATATGGAATATCCACATAATTACAAGTATTCTTTTCTCGTCTGCAGGGCCACAAGTATACTCCGAATTTGTTCGAATTTTGTAGCAACGGCGTTATCAAATCAGTAAGGCAGTGGAACTTTCGTACTTCTGCAGTCAATTCTCAAACTTCAGAAATTGGAGGACAGGTGCAAAGTAGTCTGCACGAAAAAATAAAATAAAATTGTCAATAAGTTGCTCCGTATTGTACATATTTATGGGTGGCAAAATTTATCCATCTACGCAATTTGGTCAAAAGAGATGTTCTCTTCGTGCTTTAAATTTGTCTTTTACATGCTACCAGACATTGGGGGGGGAGGGGTGTTTCTTGAATTATCATACCAGCATAACCAATAACTGGCAGCAATAGTAAATGCTGCATTTGAGAGTTGACTGATCTGGAAAAATGTGTTGTGCCAATTGGCTAGAGGCATAATTCTTATTTCTGGATGATGTTCCAGCTACGGGTAGTATGGACAATAGGTCTGTACACAAGCCCGCTTGTCCTGCCTGTGCTCTACAAGAAAGGTTACTTCCTTAATGGCAGACTCTTCTCCTTACTGAAGTCTCCGATTCTGGGATTAGTTGGCATTCTGTTCGTGGGCTCTTTTTTCATGAGAGGGCTGGGCCGATGTAGAAACTCTGAATACAGGACATTCATGGTAGCTTTAAATAATGCCAAATCTAACCTGTGCCATGACACCAAGGTAAATTGCATGATTCCAACAACTCGAATTTTCCCTAGGCATATGTCAGCTTAAGCGTGTTTTTACTTTTTTTTTCTAAAGAAACAGCTGGCGAGGTACGATTTCAGTTTTTGGGCCTGGCCTGTGGAGTTCAGCATGGAACAAGTTGAGGGGTGGGTTGGCTTCCCCTGGTTAAGTATTTTGCACAGCGTCCATGCATTAATTATGCTTACTTCTTAGAGAGTTCAAGAAGGAGTACCAACCTTCATCAAAATATCGAAGAAATACAACCGTAGAAAAAATCAAAGCATTACCATGCCAGTTATTAAGGTAAAAAGGTGTGGTTAGCAAAATATGTCACTTTCAGGCTGCAGGATCCTTAATTCACTCACGTTATCATTTGGGAAATAGTTATGTTATAGCCCACACTATTGGGCGCAGGCTACTATATCCGGGATCCTTGCAGATTTTGCAGTCTGCCATGGGTGAGGTCCTTTTGTGTTCTTAGATTTACGTATTTTACACATGAGGCATTGACATTTCATATAGGTGTCGCATTGTGACATCTTTCGACCCTAGCAGTGGCATTTGTAGTCCTCGACCTGACAGGCTAATGGTCATTAATTATAAGCGTCAGCACCTCAACAGTGTGAAATATGCTTCTAATGGCAAAGTTTGACTTTCATAATGCGAATTATATTTACAGAGCCAATGTTATTACAGGGACGAGGCAGATTGGTTGAGGAGGTAAGGATAATCTCAGCAACAAGTGGTTTGTGTTAGGAGCACTCTCTCACACAATTACTGATTAACTTTCAATTAATCCAGTATAACGGGGAGAGATACAAACTGCTCTCCAGAGAAAAGAACACCATCGACACTATGCTGGTCGACCGCAGGGGAAACGCAGAATATGCCAATGGCGATATCCTGGTAAATATGAAGCTTCATGAGTGGCATTTATGACCAATTCCATTGTTTGTCTCATGAGTGTGGTACTTGTGATACAGGTAATTTGCTGTGAAGGCAATGCCGGTTTTTATGAAATGGGAATCATGGAAACTCCCCTGAAAGGAAGTTACTCAGTCTTGGGATGGAATCATCCTGGCTTTGGTGGAAGCACAGTACGTTTTTAACAAAAATGTGTAACTTTCACTTTGATATCATTCTCTGATTGAAGCATTAATTTCAGGGCGAAGCTTTTCCAGAGCAGGAAACGAATGCTATCGATGTTGTCATTCAGTTTGCCATTCATCGTCTAGGTTTTAAATTGCAAAACATTGTCCTCTATGCTTGGTCCATAGGTGGTTTCACTGCAACATGGGCAGCAACCACCTACCCTGAAGTTAATAGTTTGGTGAGTTTTGGACATGGGTCCATTTATTTGATGTTATTAAGATGTTCCTAATCAGTAACATATGCTTTCTCAGATTTTAGATGCAACATTTGATGACTTGTTGCCACTTGCCCTGGCCCAAATGCCCCGCAGCTGGAGTGAGTGAAAGTTAGGAGCGACTTTCCATCACTTCCTTGTGCCCACTTTATTAATGTGGTCAATTTTGGCCGTTTCAGAACCATTAGTGGTAAGGACAGTGCGAGAGTACCTAAATCTTAATGTTGCGGAACAGTTATGCCAGTGAGTAGATTGTCATTAGTTCTGGTTTAGGGGGAAGTAGTTTCTGACAAGTCTCGTTTAGGTACAATGGACCAGTGCATCTAATAAGGCGAACCAAAGACGAAGTAATCACAATTGGGTTAGTATTAATGTTCAACTTACAATAATAATGCATGGCACTTGCTAATTGTCCATTATCCAATGTGTTGCATTGTCCTGACAATGAAGAGGCAGTCAAGAAGTTGAAGCAAATCGAGGCAACATTCTTCTGACGAGGCTCCTACAGTCCAGGTAGGAGATTTGGGCGATGTGCTAAAAAAAATTAGTTTCGCATTTAATTAACGATTCTCTTTAATGCTAGGTATCCCATCATATTCAATTCATCAGAGGCTCAGGGACTGCTTAAACAGTGGTTAGCTCGTGAAAAAAATGAACAATGTGAGTACAGATTATATTACTGTATTTCGAAAAATTTTGATGCTTCAAGCTCAAGTGAAGCTCTTCCCAATATTTACAAGTGGAATCAATATAAAATACAAATATTGGGTTATGTAGGATTTCGCTTTGAAGAAATTACCCGGTTTGTATTTGTCTGCTCATGTAGTGTTGCTGTGGCGTGAACATGACGTTGATGAAGACCTCTGTCAAACCCTTGCAGCAACACGTGCTGAAGAGGAGCAAGGCACTTATCCGTCATCTCTTGGAGAGGATCTGAATATGGTGACAAAATTACAGATGGTGCTGTTCTTGGTAAGGCTTCGAAAATCTGACACGTTTAAGCAAGAAAAATTATAGCACGTTTTAACCCGTGCACTTGCTTTGCAGGCATCAAAGTATATGTCAGATTATGACTCTGGACATTGCCAGCCTCTTCCAGCAGACATGTTCTTCTTGCCTTGGTGTCCATGGAAAGTGCACGAATCCTGAACACTCACTAAAGCGCCAAATTGATGTCTATTGAGAAGTTTTGCACTTTCACACCAGCCTGAAACAAAGTAAATTAGGGATACAGGTCAAACTCTGCTCTGAACTGAACAGCAATTCAATTTCATTCATTTTAACACTGCAATTAATCTACTCAAGTCAAACAATTCTATGGACGAGTTTTCAATAAAACTAACAATTTTAAAAATTGGCCTGTTTCCCTATTGAGACTTATTTACCAATTTCCAAACAATCCGACTATTGTGATTCTGTTACGCATAGTATTAAATAATTTAAAAGTACTCGCCGTGTGCGCCATGCATTCAATTTTGTCAAATTCTAGCAATTTCCTATAGGCCAAAATACAGCACTGCTTCATCCCAAGGGCCATGAATGTTTAATTCTAGAAGGCACCATGTAAATTTACATAAAAGGGCAAGAGGATAGTATAGCTAACTATGAATTCCAGTTTCCCTAGTTGCATAAGGTATCGTGTAATGTTTTACGTGCACTGCAATCACGTTAAAATAAAGTAGTTAATTTTGTACAGTTACATGTATGACTTATGACAAAACACAAAAAAACAATTTCAAATATCAGCACAAAGTAGTACTTCAAACTCCCCAGGACACCCTATGGGGCTTTGTGCAATCAAACCGCCGATAATGTGTCCATATCCTCAGTTCATTATAAATATTTCAGCGTCAAATAACACTCACAATTTTTCTTCAAATCTTCCAAGAACGATTCGTCAACGTAATTATGGGGCCTGCCCTACTTTTCGTACAAAACTTTACGCCATTTGGGCCTAGATTTAGATTTCGCAGCTTTCCTATAGTCGCCATCTTCCGGCTCACAGCCAACACCTGGCGCCATCTAGCGCTTGTCAATGTAAACCTCAAGTCATTTCATAAAAAAAAAAAATTCGCAAATGTAAAGTCATCACCTATTCAGAAGTTGTGTACCCCCTCCCCCAATTCGTAGACCCCCTAATAATGACCATAATCATTGACTCAAATTATTTAAAGTGAAAATTTATTTACAAATTATGAGGAATCTTAAATTATGGATTTTGACCTGATGATCACTCATTTCGGTCAACCATCCCTCTACCTCCTCCCCGTAAAATGATGACATTATGTGATTATGTGAACGTCTTCCCAGTTAGCACATGGACTAAGATAGTACTTCCTCAGGACTTCATTTTTAGATCATTCTTTTCGGCAAGACATCGTTACGTCCCAAATGGACGCCATTTTTCGATCATTTTTTTTTTTCAAATTAATGACTACTTTTCTAAGGACGCCATCTTGTTTTACTTTGAACATTATGGACAGAATTACAAGATACATGTAGATTCGAAAATCGACATTATTGAATATTATAGTAGTCCTTTTTTAATTTTTGTATTATATATTTTTATAACAATTGGTCGATTTACATTAATAAATAAGATATTCCCTAATGATGGAATCATTCTACGTGACCAAACAAATTTTGATGATATTAGTGTGACCTGATATGGTCCTGTGTCGTAGTAAATTGATTTTGATCATAAATTGATGTCATTTTCTTAAAAAAATTGACATAATTTCATACTACCAGTTGGACATCACATGTTATAGTCGTCACAAATAAGGAGCGGAAAAAATGGCGTCGCTCAGACCAATAGGATGCGATCGCCTGTTTGCGATT
>JAQFYZ010003125.1:0-14404 GCA_034695085.1 Cylindroiulus punctatus | reverse complement strand
AAACTACATACACTGAAAACACTGAAAATCCATTTTAATTCATCCCAGAAACACACAAAATTGCATTTGTGTCATTTGCAGTTTACCATAATACACACACGAGGCATACTGACAAAACTACATACACTGAAAACACTGAAAATCCATTTTAATTCATCCCAGAAACACACAAAATTGCATTTGTGTCATTTACAGTTTACCATAATACACACACGAGGCATACTGACAAAACTACATACGGGCTGTTGATTTCATTCTGGATCGTTCACAGTTTGATCGCATTTCCAATTCAAGATGATGTGTACATGTACGTAATGTATTAAAATAGTCACGCGTATACATCTTTTCTAAATTGGCATTAATATTAAGTTTGCCTAGTAAGTTGATGTAGATTTATTCTGCAGTGGCGAGCACATTTTTCCTGTTTAGTTGACTCTGTGCCCCCAACTGGGCCCGAGTAACTTTACAGTTGCAGCCCACACACAAGATGCTGTCCATGAAATGAGCAGTTGCAACTCGAGGATTGTTTCGCCCACGGGTAATGGAATGAAGGTGGAGGTGGGAGGCAGGCAGGGGATAACAAAGGTGCATTTTGTTTTCGTATACTTCGCTATTACACGTCGTTCATGTAGGTTACTTTTTTTGTTATCCCTGTTATGGCCTACCTTTATTAATCATTTTCGGTTGTGACAAGTAGGCTCCTATATTATCCCACACTATCCTTTCTGTCTTCGTCTTCCATCGTGATCTCTCATTTTTCCCCGCATTGTATTAAGCTTTTTTGTCATTACGGCTGAAGCTGTTTTGGCGGTAATGCAGTCTATAATAATTATGCTATACATTCGCCGTATAAATGTATACATTCCCTGGCGAGTTCAAAGAGTTTTAACTCGGTGTACTGCCGCAGTCTTTAAAAGTATGGCGTAGTAAGTACCCTAAAAATTACATCGGCGAAAAAACAACTTTGTGGTAAGTTATTTTTGACACCGATAGTGGATTACTGAATTGTGCTTTCACATTTTGTTCATTTGATCATCGCACGAATAGGGTTTATGACCCCGAACGCTTCATTTTTTGTTTATTTTTATCGTTTGCTTCTTCTTTTAAGTTGCGTCTTCTTACAAATTTAGTCGTTCGTAATCTTTCAACTGTAGATCGTATCTCATTTCCTCGAATCCGTGCATCAATCCTACATTGCTAGGTTCGCTACCCCAGAAGGGGATTTCCCTTTCAGGTGTGGCCGGGAGAAAATGTTGATTAAAGTTAGGTACTAAGTACGAGTCCGTCCCCTAACTGTAGTCGGTAGCAAAGAGTGCTTTACAAATGTTTGGGAAACGGAAATAAAAATTAAAATCAATGTACGCTCAATTTCAACTTGTGGTTTCAATATGTATGTTTAATTAAGTCCTACAGTTACCTAACCACTTGGCGACTACAGTTAGGGGACGGACTCGTACTTAGTACGACAGTACCTAACTTTAATCCAAATTTACTCCCGTCCACATAGGTGAAATACTCTGATGCAGGTAACGGTGGCCGCCTTCGAGGGACACCTTCACCTGACGCTGCTCAGTTAACTGAATTAACCGATTGATAACAGTTCTAGCGATACTCAATGTTTACATCTGTCAAATCTTTCTTAAAGGTCTTCCATACTTTACTAAGAAAATATCGAATTGCTATTACTCGAAGTTGCGTACTTTGCGATTGAATCGAAATATTTCCTGAAACATAATTTCATCCTTAAGGCATATTTCCAGCCTCATACATGTCCAATCGATATATACAATACTCAAATAGTTTCTTTTCTTTCAGATGTGTCGATGGCAGGAGATGTCATCAACCCGAGTGTGAATATGGCTTATACGATTCAACGATAGGAAGATGTCCGAGAAAGCACGAAAGAAGGAACGTTAAGAACAATTCCGGCTGGTGGCGCTTCGACGAACGGGAATGAGTCTCTTGATTGGAAATCAATAAACTGGACTCGCAAATAAATGGAGAGGGTTATCCATCCCCATCCGAAATTGGTGCGACTAAAGAGGTAATGATGCGTTCGTGGCTTTTGTTGCGGCCGAGTGTCTAACCTAATATTTTCGATGCGTTTGAGCATCTCTCGCAGGCAGAGGTGTTTCCCGTGCTCCTTTGCAATTAAGATTATGTACAGCATGTAGGCCCTACTGTTTAATTTTTTATCCCATCATTATCTGAATGCAGTTTTCAGTTTAGCTCTGTCGAGGAGCCAATTCCCTACTAAAACCCGATTCGAGTGAGATTTCGGTCTCTCTTTAAAGATGTTATGAACATGAACAACGAGTGAGTGGAAAATATGAACTTCACATCGTATAAATACGGTTTTACGAACTACATGTAGTAATGTGCGAGTGGATGTTCTCTGACGGAGTGGACTTCTTACTGTAGCCCTTTCGAGTCGTACTTGACACGTTTAAAGCAGTGCGGCGTAGAGAACTTCTGTTGATGAGGGACGATGGGCTGTTGAGTCGATGTGGGACGTTGCTGAAGAAAGATCATTCGGTAGGGAAAGGTGAGCATATTTGAAATGGGGAATAATAAATAACACTTGGAATCCAGAGTATGGAAAAAACAATGACTTATGGTTTTAGGTACGAGCCAATGATAAAATCGTTTTGGTTTCTCGAATCGCATAAAAATTGTTCGTGATAATGTAATTATACATTAAGTCTTATACAGGGTGATCGAAAAGCCACGCAACCCATGGCAGTAGATGGTGCTCATTTTCAACATTATTTGTAGTACCTCCATGAGTTGCGTCACTTTTCGATCACCCTGTAGAGAAGTTGGAATGCATTTTATTTGGATTTTACGCTCAACTCGCTGAGACTATACCATAATTTAAAAATGCTTTTTGAATTTCCTCTTATACTCGCAACGCTGATGACGACATTTGTTTTAATCGACTAAAACGTGCTTACTTTCTTCAGTAAGAAAGCCCATCGATTCTGATATGCCTCGCAAATGGAACTTTACGAGAATTACGTAATCGCATGTCGGTCAAGAACTTGGACAAACATGATTATTGTAGTGATTATTGTAATCGTTCCGTTCACACGCATCGTTACCAAATATTTACATACACTAGCTCGCTGATTCTGTCATCGGACATTGTCATTATACATATATTGTTCAACCACACCTGTTGCTAATAATCTTGTCATATATAATATATATATATTCCTACTGAACTTTTAGCTACACGCGTATGCTATCGATGGCTGATATAGTCAACCGAATGTGTACGTTCATTTCTACATTGTAAATATTTATATGTATAGCCATTTAAATGCCTATTTGCGGATAACACCCGTGTTTTTTGTAACGTGTACACAATTTTCATTAATGAACTGTTTCAATTGCGAACTGTTGTTTTTATTTCTTGAATACGCGTGGAACTTATAGATACAACGTTGATAGCCTATACTGCTTCAACTGCAACGCGTGGTATGGCGTTGATTTTGAATATCAAATTTTATTTCTCGAAAGAATTAGCCTTTCAGGTAAGTTAATGACATTTCAGTTTATCGGCGCTTACTTTAAAACTGTCCACACTTATTATCAAAAATAAACTAGGAGATATTTAAGAATCGTGAATTATGAGTTTGAGCCATTTGAGATTTTAGGTTTGAGGTTAAGGAGTGCTGAGGGTGTTGCTGCCCTTCACGAATATTTTAAATAATAGATCCCCTTACGATGATAAACATTCCCACCAAACACGCTTTCTCTATCTGTCATCTTGATAGCGTTTTTTAATAACAAATATGGAAAGTTTTAAAATGAACATCCTACACGTACAGTATATACGCATAGTAAAAGGATTCAGTCACAGCCAATATTGAAACTACATACAGCACAAAGTTTCGCAGAGTGAACTGCTTCATCGGGTGCATCTTTATTTCATAGAAATAAACATAGAATAAAAATCATAGAATAAAAATAGAAATAAAGATGCACCCGATGAAGCAGTTCACTCTGCGAAACGTCGTGCTGTATGTAGTTTCAATATTGGCTGTGTCTGAATCCTTTTACTATTCTGACACCCCGGCCACTGGAAGAAAGATGGATGGAATTAATTTAGTATATACACATGCACGAAAGTGCTAGCTCCACCACAAAACGTGAATTCATCGTTAATAACAAGAAGATAATTGTGCGGGAAGTTTTTTTTTATTTTTTATTTTTATTGTTATTTGTATGTACTTTTAAGTGTCGATACTTACATGTATATCTATGGAAGTTTCTATATTCGTATAGAAAATGTAAGTTTTCTGCAGGGTAGGATGCTCGAAAAAGTCAGCGCACTCACTGACCGCATCATGAATTTTATTTAGAGAATCGAAAATGTTGTTGTCAGACACGGTCATTTTCCTGGCATCCACCTAACTTAAATCTGGAGCATATATCCTAGTGTAACGTCAACATTTGCACGTGACTACGGCGTACTGTCGCTCGATTTCAGTACGAGTACCGTTCGTGATTGTTGATGAGCGAAGGAGAAAATCGATAGTCCTCCCCCATGATCCCCGTATATGTACCCATCCCCCCATTCCAACCGTAACGCGTGGCATCGTCCAGATCCGAGGCGAAAATCCATCTCCGAAGCTTTTTTTTTGAATCCTCGTTTATTTATTTTTTATTTTTGCCTTCGCTCTCTGGAGTCTTCTTAGTTTCCTCAGATGAGCCGTTCATCTGGTCGCCATCGATTGAATTCTGCGGGCATCGATGCTAATTGCTGACGGAAGGGAACATAATAATCTTCGTCATCGTTTTCCATGTCCAAAGGGTTTCGTCTATGCTGGATCACAGGGCGCCGCCGAACAACGGAGGAAGATGGACGCGAAGAACGCGTCGCCAACACAAAACGGTAAGCCTCTGGTCCATTCATTCATTGGCTGCACCAGCTACGTGTATCTGTTCAAATGGCCAGCTTCTTTGGCTCCTCCGAATCTGGCGCTGATATATCGCCGATTGAACTCGACTCCTGGTTAAATTTTAAACTGGTGAATCATATGGAAAACGTAGATATCCACCACATTGTCAGACGTCGTGATCTAACACCCTATCTAGGGTAAAGGCCACTGTTGTAGAAAAGAGCAGTTGTTCTTTATCTCCTGCTTTTTTTTTCGTTCGAGGGCCTTTTTTCTGTAAATGACATGTTTGGAGGGTGGTGGAGCTTGCTGTGATTTTGGTTTGGCGAGAGGTGAGTTTGTGGGAAGTTGGAGCAGGATGATCGGAGGCTCGGTGATGGAAAGTGTTACTGTATTAGACATCTTTCGCGAATCTTTTTTGACATCTTTTCGTCTTTACGTGTACACTGCCTGGCCACGATTCCTGAGCCCTTGCGTTCATTATATAGTCATACTTGGACCTCGTATAATTATGCAGTTGTGCGTATAATTATTATAATTATGTCCTCATCTAATGCGTCAGGTATAAAGGGACAGATGCAGAGTCGTTTTTGTTAAATGATGACACCGTGCTGGTTCTGACGACCATCAACGTATTGATCAGTCTGAAGCTGACGTATCCCAGCAAATCGAGCAAAAAGGCACACCGATGAGCGAGTTTGATCGTGGACGAGTTGTTGGTGCTCGATGGCATGTACATGTAATACCAGTAAATGACGTTGCACAATCCGTTGGCATTTCACAATCGAGTGTCGAACGAATCTGGGCAGAGTGGCAAAACGAGGAAAAACCCATTTTACTGTCGAAAACAGAGGTCCAAAGAAACGGCTGACAGAAAGGGACAGGCGCAGTTTAAAGAGAATGGTGAAGAAAAACCGCCACCTATCGACACAGCAGCTAGTGAATTTGCATAACCAGACAGGTACAAACATTAGCATACGCACTATGAGATGCATGCCACGACGAATAAATGCAGTTTTGAGGGCAAAAGGAGGCCGAACTCGATACTAAGACGCAGGGCTCAGGAATTATGGTCAGGCAGTGTATGTTTTAAATATATCGCACGAACGGGTTGTACGTAAACGTTCGCATCTTTTTCCCCCGCAGAATTCCAGTTTTCGCATTCGCGCCTGTTCGCCTTTTTGGCTCATCATGTTGACCACCGTGCTGGTTCTGACGACCATCAACGTATTGATCAGTCTGAAGCTGACGTATCCCAGCGATAGAGTGGCCGCCGCCTCGTTCAACGCCAGTGGTGGGGAAGGCTTTTCCGTCTTCGGCGATTTCTTCCAATCGAAGATGATGTTCGACCGTTCCTCGGACTGCGCCGATACTTCCAACAACAACAACGGCAGCAAGGGCGATGGCTTCCGGTTCCTCAACCACAGCGGTCGACTGGACAACTCCAGGCGCTACGTCATCCACGACTTCGTCCGCGTCGGCGATCGTTGGTCCAGCGTGGCCGACTCTTCTGCCTCCGTCGTCTGTTTGGCCACCCAGACCTCCGTGGACCGGATGTTCTGGTTGGCTGAAGTGGCTCACTCTTGGCAAGGTCCGGTGTCCGTGTCCGTGTTCGTGCCGGGCGAGGACTATCACGTGGCCGTCCGTTTCATGGCCCACCTGACGCGTTGCTTTCCCCTCATCAAGGACACGGTGAGTTTTCACTTCGTGTATCCGGTCGGCCATCGTCCCAAACGCATCCCTCGTCTGCCTTCGCTGCGGCTCAAGTGCGAGGCCTGGAGGACCAACCTGAAGACGCTGTTGAACTCGCGTCCCAGAAGCGTTTCCTCTTGGAGGACGACGCTGTTGTACCCTCAGAACCACTTGCGCAACGTGGCTCGCAAGGGCTGCCCCACGCCTTTCGTGCTGCTCACCGACGTGGACATCATCCCCAGGTGGGGCCTGTGCGCCTCCTTGCGTCACTTCCTGCGCCATCCTCCGTGCGAGCGTTGCGCTTTCGTGGTGCCCACGTACGAAGTGGAAGAGACGGTGGCGCCCCTGCCTCGTAACAAGTCGCTTCTGGTCAGTCTGGTAAGAGCCAAGAAGGCTCAACCCTTTCACAACGTGGTCTTCATCAACAACCAGTTCGCCACCAACGCCTCCAAGTGGGAGACGCTGCCCGAAGAGATGGCCATCACCGTGGCCTATCCGGTCACCAACTTTGAGTTGTATTACGAACCTTTTTACGTGGCCAGGGACGATGTGCCGCCCCACGACGAGAGATTTATAGGCTACGGATACACCAGAAATACGCAGGTAAAAGAACTCGAAGTGAACTCCGAATCCTTAACCGCCTGAAAATAATTACCAGGGCTGGGATTTGTGTGTAAGAGGGGAGACGAATCTGTAGATTCGTGGTGAGATGCCGCACGATGATACGCCGTACACTTTAAACGGAAAAAGTACAAATGTTGCACCTTAAGGGTACAAATGTTTTGAAACTATATACACACCCTATGGGTACATACAGTATGTTGATTGCACGTGTACCCTTGACATGTGTTCCCATGTTCATATTCATCCCTTTGGGTACATATATGATATATGGGGTGCAAATGTACATTTGTACCCCACAAAAACTGCATTTGTACTTTTACGGTTTACAGTGTACCACTACCCATCGTAACTCATGGGCGTTAAAGATCTTCTCTTACCACTGAGTACGCCTGTTGTGCGGTAACGAGATGAATCACTACTCGTCGGTCTAGTTACGATGTTTTCAAAATTGGGTGGAAAATTGTGAGGGCTACACTGCGATATTTTCCCCGAAAGTGATTTTCTCCGCATGGCACCCGAGCTGGCAGTGATTGCCTGCGGGTTAATCATGCGTCCCGATGAAACACTTTAGTTTAGGTCAGGCCAAGCGAAATATAAAAAGGATAAGTTACGATAGCTATAATAAAACCAAGAAGTGATGGAACTGGGTCAAATGTGCGAACCAATAGGGTACAATCGCCTGTTGGCGATTGATTTAGCCTAGTTGCGTACAATCAGTGCCGTTGAACGGACTTTCACCGACAGAAGAAACATGGAAGTGCTAATCGACGAGCCACACCTCTCTGATTGGCTGTCCTTCAGTTCCATCACTGCTTGGTTTTCCTATAGTAAGTTTGAAAAGGTTTGTGAGAATTTATTTCAAATCTCTGGTATGGTAAGTTGGCTGCTCTGGTGCACATCGCAGCATAATAGCATGATCCTTATATACATGTACCTTGGTCTCTCAGCTCAGCTCCTTTTCTATGGAAAAAAAAGATAGGAACTTTATCTCACTGGTGGGCCAGTGGTGGCGCTGCAGTGATTATAGTCGTCTCGCCAAAAGAATGAAAAATTTTCCAGCCAATCAAAGAGATTCGGCTTATCGACTTACTGTTTCAGGAGTTTCAGCGGTAGGAGGAAAATGTTGCCATACTCGATATTGTATTGCAGGATGGACTAATCGCAAACAGGAAATTGCATCCTATTGGTCTGAACGACGCCATTTTTCCGTTCTTTTGGCGAGACGACTATAGTAGGCTATGCAAGCCATGGTCCTTCTACCTACACATGCAGGCAAAGTCAATTTTTAAAATATTGATAAATGCCTGCACAAGTCGGTTTACTCTGAAAAGAATAACTGATCGCTTGAATGTCAAACAAACTTGAGCATACAGGAGTATATTTCCTTCACTTAGTGGGAGTAGGTGTCCCTATCTGAATTTTAAACCAAGGGCTGGAAGACCAGTCGCCCTTCGGGTGACCAATTCTGAGACAGCTGTATGCCATGCATGGTGCTATCAAATGATTGAATGGCAGTGCGAGAAGCAATATTTGGATTTGAATCAAATCCAGATATTGCTTCTCGCACTGCCATTCACAGGCACGCTGCAAAGCTGTGCCCATTCCAATCCCAAAAATAAATGACCTCGTTTATTCCAATAGGTATACGAAATGTTCGTGGCCAATTACAAGTTTTTGGTCCTGAATTCAGCGTTTGCCATGCATCGTGGTCTTAAATTAAAGAAATCGAAGAATTCTTGGAGGGAGAAACAAAACCGAGCGAATTCCAGACAATTTAAAAAGTTTGAAAAGGAGATCGTAGCTCGTTACGGATATAACAAAAACGTCAAATCTTGATGCTGTACGTGGCAGTTATCGAAGATCATCCGCGCATCCCGAGGGTCAATGGAAAGAAACCGATGAATTTACTTAACAACGAAGGACGAGACTGACAAGTTTATTCGTGAAATGGTAAACGAGTGTCGTTATTTACCGAATGGTATATCGATGCTGAACTTTCAGAAGCCCGAACTAGAAATATCATTCGCGCTTTCACGTAAACTGCGAAGCAAAATGTGAGTTCTTACATGTACTGTAATGCTCACTGCACACTTGTAATTTTTTGGCCAAATTTTCTCTTAATTTCGTCAACTCTGAATTCCCTACCCTACACACATGAAATCTCTTAATTTTTGAGCAGCGCCAAAAACTGGGAAGAACGTGCAGGAAAAGTTGTCTATTGATAAAAAAGCGCCGTAGAAATAATGGAAAACTGGGTACTGCAATCGTCCGACGATTGTAGTACCCAGTTTTTAACGACTCGGCCGTTTTTTTATTTTTCGGCGATACCAAATTAAATCCAATTTGTGTCCAATATCAACTTAAACTTACAGTTTAGGCTATACCTAATAACTTGTTGACTGTTTTCCGCACGAATACTGCCTCGAAAGTGCTTTTTCGAGGCGTTCGTCAACCGACGATAACGAACTTTGCCGTTTCGGTCTGCGATAACTACCTACGGTAGCTGAGACCCTGAAATTTTAATCAGAGCTCAATACATGATCAAATGTTCAGCGAAAATTCTGCAGAATTCCGATCCCGAACTGCTCAGAAAAGTAAACTTCTGGCCCTTCTCGGGGATGCGCAATAGAAACAGTTTACCGATAATGTGTTTTCTGCGCATGTCCGCCATCTTTGTTCATGATCCCAAGTTGAACAGAGCTCTACAGCAAATTTCCTCCAAAGTTTTTCTTAATCTTAGACTTTAAAAAAATTATGACATTTTTTTGTCCAAAATTAAGAAAAAATTACAAGTGTTCAGTGAGCATAACTTCTTTTCCGCCATTAACGGTCGAGCGATGTTGCGCGAACTGGTCGCAGATGTCGCGCAACTTACGGAGAATTTGTTTTTTATCGAGTAAATTTAATATCACTTTCGTTATAAATATCAAAACCTCCCACGCGCGTGTTTATTTAAATCGCGTAACACGCTTTTCCAACGATTGGCTTATCGGTTTGCAATCACTCCGATGCGACATCTCGAGATGACGTCATATTTGTATCCTTTTAAACTTCCAACAGCAAATCAAATACACGTAAATGGATTAACCGACGCTTTTCGAAATACGCGCAATTCTGTACCTAGCCCACTTCCTTTCAATCGCAATACTTGCACACTGTACATGTACTGGGAACGATATCGAAGGATAACGGTTATCGCTCGCTCGCCATAGCCTCATCCAAAAAAAAACAACTTCGTTACTGCACGTTTCCTGTTGTTTCCGAACACTTCTTATCGCTAAGAAAACACTACACCTCCAGCGTACAAATTTATTAGCACACGTTTGGCGTCTTTTCGTCCATTTTGCAACTTGACCGAAATAGATACGTCGACATATGAAGTTGTTTTCAGCGACATTGAGCCGCGGGTCATCTCACATCGGAATCTGAAACTGGTCGACGTTGGAATTTGACTTCAGTAAGTTTCAATATCGTTTCAACCTAAGTCCGTTTATACGCTCGCTGGTTTATCGACATGCTGGTTTTAATCCTCAGGGGGTGAATTCCGTCGTCACCTCGCCTACGCACCTTTTTTACGCTACACTCGAATGCACCTGAAGAGTAGACTGGTTGTGTGTCGTCATCGATGAGGCAACCTGTTCCTGGCGGCCTCGCCCCTCGACCCGTGCAACAGCCAAGCAGTCAACTTCAGTGGCCACTGCAGGCAACAACAGGTTGTTTCTTCTTCTTCTCCATCCAGTGTCGGACTAAGGAGAAATTTGTGCAATTGGAACTTCGAATGGATTGAAGTACATGTATCGTCTACACCTGCCCGCTCTGGTACCAACAGCAACATGATATCCGCATTCCGGAACAAGGCCAAAGGAGATGGACGCTGGCTACCCTCCCGGGCCTGTCTTCTCATCCTTTTGCTCCTACAATTCGACCGCATAGGTAGGCCTAAAAGAGCTGCGTCCATTTTACTATACCAGAAAACAAAACTCGCTTATTCTATTAGTTAATGAATTAGCCAAATCTCCGAGGAAATTCGTGACGGTATACGGTGCTTGTTCTGTACGTGTAATGCGCGAATAATGACGCCTTAGGGAAGTTAGGGGCCGGATTGTAATAAATGTGACCGAAAACCAAGGCCACGTGTAGTGGCTGCAACAAGCCCCTGCTTTGGGCTTCAACCAGGGTCTCCTCTAATACATGTCAGGGTTCATACGCACCTGGAAAGTCAGGGAAGAGTAAAATGGTCAGGGAGAGTCAGCGAAAACTACGTTTTTTGCTGTAAAATCAGGGAAAGTCAGGGAAAATAACAGTTTTTTCAACAAAATAAAATTGACGAATAAATTCCAACCCAAAAAATACCCAAAAAATAATTTTTTACATGTTTATTAATTATTTTGAGATTTCTGCTGACCATTTCCAAAAGCTGAAATTTTATGCTGGGTGTCCCCAAAGTCACAACGTACTTGTAATTTTTCTCATGAGCAGGTTTAAAAAAAATTTCTACACGATTTGTAAGCCAGGGAAATTTACTCGGGTTGTCAGGGAAAGTCAGGGAAATGATTTTGTAAATCTGAGTATGAACCCTGCATGTACATCATGTATGTAGAGTACGTACATGTATTAGAGGAGGCCCTGTCTTCAACGAGGGACCACTCGCAAAACATTGAAGTGGAAGGAGGGGACCCAAAATGATATCGCTCTGGGAGACTTCTCTGGACGAGGGCAAATACATGTAATATCTGATCTCGAGTTTCTGGAATCGACTCATTATAATGGTCCAACACTTGGATGGGCCTATGAAATTCAGTCCTCCTATTCTGAACACATGGCATGTCTTAGCTTAGGATTATTGGACCTACAGACAATATACAGTGCACATGTAGTTCAGCGTCTTTGGACCGTGAACTGAGGTCGCAATTCACCACCGTCCGATCCTAGGGGTATAAGGTCAAATTGATGGTGTCGTGGAACTCCAACGTTGTTGTTGATGTTGCCTGTACAATGTAAAGGAGAACATTATCACTTAACAATAACTACAACTAACGCCCAGGATTAACAAACATCATTACATAAACTCGACGTCTAAATAAGTTCTTTATGGAATATAGTCTCAATATATGCTTTTTGCAATAATTTCATTTTTCTTATCCACATTGGCTGATACTCGATAGTAATTAGTCGGTACTTAAATCAACTTCTTGGAGGATTACTATTTGGCGCACTATACATTGTACAGGTACATCAAATTTGCGCAGGTAATTTTCCCCCTTAAATAATAGCGTGGACTCTTCCGTCCAGCCCACCCGGTGCAAAGGTATGTAGGTTGCATTGTGTCCAATGGCAGGACATGGCTTAGGCCTACCTTGGCGGTGATGTCATCCCGTATCAAAGTGCTGCGTCAATGTTTCCTTTTTATTATTTTTTGAAAACATGGCCAACAAGTATTTGTTATCACCACGGTGTTTGGGATAGTCGGGATGACACCGAACCAAAATCAACTGATATTACGTCAGACTGGTAGGGAAATAAAGATGTCGAGTAAACACCTGAAGAGGGTTCTTGCCCTCGTAGACAATAATTTGAAAAACTACTGCTACTGCTGTTCGTGGAATTTTAATGTTAGAAATATGGATAGTTTTAGATTAGGTTAGGTCAGAACAGGCCCCCTGGACACCCCTTTGACCAAACCTAACCTAAAACTATCCCTAACAGGCTGAGTCAGACTCCGTAGAAAACAAGCGTGGCCGCCATTGCTGGCTTAATCTAAAGAGTTACCATAATTTCAATTTTTCGCGAGTATGTCTGGTTTTTATCAACGGTCATTAAGTTTTACAAACCCTCGTGTTGCAATTCGAGTCCGGTTTTAAAAAAAAATGCATCGAATACGCTTTGGACGGAAAAGGAAGTTATATTCGTTGATATTTAAAACTCCCATCCGCAGTGAACTGAATATGATAAATAAATTATGAGGAAATAATACGAGCGTAATTGTTATTGTCGATTCTCGCGTTGAACGAAGAAAACCCAAAGCACAACTTTTAATGGTGTGCATTTTGTCAGATAAGGGCAGGAACTTACCAGAGGGAGAATGTCAAACATATGTAGATTTATACGACTATTCTCATGGTAAAAACCACTGAGCTACAACTTCAGCTGCTTTAAAATTTTAAATTACGTTCGTAAAACAAAAGAAAATAGACTACACTATGTAAAATACGGGCGTTGCTCTTTACATGGGTGATCTGTATATCGTGGATCTAAACGATGTTACCGTTGATATGAACTCTATGGTGGACTACATACACTGTATCTGCATTGAGAACCAACGAGTGCAGGTTAAAGGGTTCATCCATTAGTTCAACTTTTAGTGTTAAAATCTTTTTGACTCGCCCTGTATAAGCAATTTTGCGTTGCCAAAGCAAGATTTCAATGCACTATTTTTGTGGCAATCGTGAGGAAATTTGAAAGTGGTGAAAGTTGGTCATTGATAAAATCAAGAGCATATCCTTCCTTGCTCTCGCAACATGTGGCGGCTATATGAGGTAATACGTTCACTGCCGTTCATCGCCCATTATAATAATGTACATGTGCATGTACACCTGTATATAGAAAAAATGATACTGATGCTTCTACATTATATTATAATTTATATACTAAATGCAATATTTTTGTGTTTGTGAAAAATATTTTCTCGTTGAAAATTATACCATCGCGAACCTTACATATATAGTATCCATGCATGTTCCAAGGATGTGGCCGATGTGACAAATGTGACAAAATGTGACAATTTCTGCAAAAAATGGAAAATAATGTGACAATTGCAACAGATAAAGAGGGAAACCTCTTATGTATGACCTATCTGTATAATTATACATAAGGGAGACGCCATGGGCTCAAAAACGTCTGTTGATGAAGAGGAAGTTACCAAAAAAGAAGGAAAAAGTCCAAAAAATGTTGCATGCAGGAATGGAGATGTTACATGAGGCCTGCAGTACTTGCCACACAGATATTGTAAAAGTAGAAGCTGCAAATGCCATCATTCAAGGCGCCAAGGCGGCAATAGAGCTTGTTGATGAAAACTTAAATCAGTTATCCAAAACGTGTGTAAAAAGTGGAAAAAATGAATGAAATGTAACATTTTTGCAGATACAGTATATTTTGTGAGAATTTTGATGAACTAAGAATCAATT
>JAQFYZ010003124.1:0-14406 GCA_034695085.1 Cylindroiulus punctatus | reverse complement strand
GGGTCTAGTCCTGCAACCCAAGTTAACATGCCAAGGGTACCCCTAAGTTGGGGGGACACCAATTCCTTCATTGTCAATTTTTTAAACTATAAGGGTTTTTAAGAACCACGTTTTGAAAAAAAAAAGGTGGAACTTCAAAGCAATAGGCGTGGCCTATTATTGCGTACCAAATTAAAGTGACCATTTAAGTGCAATTGTCTGGTTTGAACAACATTTTTAAATTAATTTTTCTCTTGAAATTGTGTTTAACACCTCGCTTAAAAGTATCACAACTGTCCAAAATTATGAAAATTTAATTGCAAAAAATCACTTTCAATAAGCCTTAAAAGAGAAGGTTTAAGTCAAAAAAAATGTAGGACGATATTACAATAGAATAACACAATATTAATATAATTGGACATCTTGGGATCCGTTTTTACAGAATCATTCAGGCCTTCATGGCACCAATCATGGCACCGTCGAGGTTTCAGATAAAGGTTGTCCACAGAGGTTAAAGGTCAACCAGGACCTGATGCCGCCCCTTAACCACCCATTGCTCCAGCATTCCAGATACGTTTAATTAATTCAAATACCGCCGAGGTCAGACAACTTGGATTTCTAATTGGAGATGGGGTTCCCTGCCAGTTGATTTCATGAGGGAAATGTGCTTATTAAACTCATCTCATACGAGGAGGTTAAGGGAATGGGAATAACAGAAGCGATGGCTGCTGGCCATCCCGCAATCCCTCAGCAAGCAGAAGTAACACAAGTATCTTCTTCGCCCACTGTTGTCATCCTATGCCATTTTCATCGATTGCCGCTGTGCCTTATTTAATATCGCAAATAGACAGCAAAAGGTTAGAAGAAAATGGATTTTTCTGCAATGGCGTCTGCAGCGTGTGACTAAAAGCCGCGCTAATTTTAGCTCGTTTTGCGGATCCCGTCAATTTCAATTTCGGATCCAGGGTTCAAAATTTAATTACCGTCAAATCAGAAACAGGGAATGTGCATTTGCTTCTCACGTTGGGTTTCAACCGGCCCCAATTGGAGGCGACGGCTCTAAACACATCACGCCTAAGGATCCGAGGTCTACCTGCACCATCAGCGTGTTATCCAGCATTACGGAGCATTTTCTGGGCGCCCCCCAACACCCTGCCCACCCCTCCACCACTACTACATCTAAAAGTGCTTAGCCAACTAAAACATCCTGTCGCTAGTAATACGGCTAAGTTTCGTCGGCAGCTGAAATATATGGCCTGACTTCTGGTTTTAGGGCTCCCATTTCGCATTGCGCAAAACGGATTAAAGAGAGGAATTGGATGGGAAAATTTGTGAGAGGTCTTAGGGATGGGAGCCAGGCGTTTTCACGTTTCCTCAATGCCACCTTTCATTTTTCAGCGAATTTTTTTCTTTGTTTTTAGCAAATAACATTCATTAAGGTATTTGTCTGAAAATCTGAACTGGCATGTACGAGTACACCAGATCGTTGATTCAAGAATGTTACAATCCGGAGGAATCCTAGACGCAGAAGCAGCCTTGTGACTGTACCTTAGAAGCCACAAAGGAAATAGATGGTAGTATAAACGAAATTTACCTAGCCCTAATAATTAAGGTCCAGAAACGACACGTATTCGAGAGGACATATGGAACACACAAACATGCATGTTCTCAAAAATCCGGTTCCTGCATCTTAAAAAACAGCAGATTAAAACATTATTGTGCGATAACATGAGTATACAACCCTTTCGACTTGTGTTATTGACTGACATTGTTCTGGTGCCAGTCCCCTGATGGCTCGAAGGCTGGCAGTGATTGCCTGCTGTTAGGGGCAGCTAAAGAAGACCATATACATGTACATGCATTATGCATGTCAGGTTTGGTAAAACAAAATGAGAAAGATATAATCTGACACACGAGCGTATTAAATACACAATTGACTATGATACACAGTGGCAATATAGTCCTTCTCACTGAAAAACAGTTATAATTACATTTGGAAAAACGGTGGTAAAAGAAGAAAAGCATTTCATTTCATGTATTTGGAATTGAAAATTGCGGGTTTGCAAGAAGATGCTTAATGTGTTTTGATTATTAATTTGCAATTTACTGGCGTGCTCAATAATATGTTTAAAGGAGCATTCTTTATTTTCTAATGAATCATTTTGATGGTCATCACAGTATACATGTATATGCTCTTGGTTATATCCTTTTTCCAAATTTTTAGGACTTAGTTTTGTTCTAGTATGGCATTTAATTTCTTTATTTTCTATTGATGTAGTTAAGTATGGATTAATACATCAACATATAATAGCCGGTGATCTGAATAGTTAACGTCTCTAAAATGAGCAGCCTCGCATATACAATTAATTTATACAAAGATTTCATTAATTAATGTAGCTGTTTGAGTAGCTATTCCAGTTGGAAAATTAATTTGTAAGAGTAATTTTAAGCTTTGAATTATTCTAGTTAGTTTACATATATTTGAGTCATGATTTTCAAATCTTTCATTGAAATCTCCTGTGCATATCCATATTGTTGTCAAATCACCGATCAATGTGTTCAATTTGAAAATGATTTCGAATTCAAATGAGAATTCCACACTGTAAAAAACATGATATAAGAAGGCTTCTAAGTAGAGATCATTTTCGATTCTAGTGATTACACGCCGTCCCGTGAACCAAATACACGAAATAAAAAAACTATGGTAGTTCTTCAACCCTTTTCCAAAATGTATTCCCCGTAGCAGTTTTTTAAATTATTCTTTGTAATGAGAGTTGGACTTTCATTAACTCCCTTGATATCCAATCTCGGTAATCATTCAAGTAACATGTTGATGCACTCGAATATGATGGAGTTTCCCAAAAACGCATCACCATTCGCCAAGGAAACTGGCGACACTGATTCGAGTCTATTGCTTCCAATAATTTCATGTTTGGAGAGTCGTAAGAACACTGCCAGCTCTCGGATTATAAATATTTATGCCGAGTTTTCGTTATAAATCTTTCCAATCTCGCTGCGATCCTGGCGAATAAAAATTGCAAGAGTTGAAAGATGAAACATTTCCGACAGGTCCGCCTATTAACTTCATTTTCTCAGCCTGACGTAATTCATTCCTTTATAATGAGGATGCAGTGAAACGTCGTCTTTTTTCCCCTCCATTTTCATCTTTTTCTTTTCTGGATCCTAAGAAAATGATTTAAGATTTCCAAAATACCTGACGAGTTCCGGAAAGCTTCAGAGTGTCACGCAACATGTAGGCCTATATTCTGGACTTATAGGGATTTCTCAGCACATCTCTCACACCCTATCCAGCACAGGATAGCAGGCCAGAGCTTTTTTGATTAAAAAACTGTCTGCTTCGCTCCTTTATACAAATGCGCTTTAAGTCATTCATCTTCTGCAGCCCTCCATCATATCGTCATGTTTTATATGTATCTTTTTTTTTCCAAATACATGTACTCACAGTACTCGTCTATTTGCGTTTGTGGTTTTATAGCTGCACATCCTACCATTATGGCAAGAAAGGCTGTGTCTAAACAATATTATATACGCTCGCATAATAATAGTCATAATTCATTCTTCTCGTGCGGATATTCCGTATTCTTAAGACTCTGGATAGACGTGTTTGTACACTGACGAAGACCTAGTTTAAGCTCTGCCACATCGAAGGCAGGAAATACTAATTAAGAGCATATATGGTTCCAAATCAATATTTACTCTTAATTAAAATTAATTCGCAATGAGAACGCGTACTAATTTCATTATCAATTGTTGCCCGGAGCTCGTACGCACACTTTTATGTTTGTGCAGATATGCATTCGTAAGCGTTTGTAAAACACTGTAAACAAATATTTAGTGCATGGAGGCGCCATAATTACGGAGAATTGCAACTAATTTATCGATATAAATCCGATTACAAAGTTTGCGATTTGATCTATTTTAGCTCACGAAATTAAATTACTCATCTTGCAGGAACTATAAACATGAACGCTTGATTGTGCACTCGAATACCCCATTATACATTCAGTATTTACAAGGGTGGATAATTTGACACAAACACGCGTATCTTTATTGTCTTTCATCACCCTTAACATTCAAAGCAACATCACACGTTGGAATGGACTCTTACCGGTATTGAATATTCTGTAGCAGAATGTTATTTTAAGTGATGGAACACTTCCAGAGTTGTTTTGGGAATATTGGGCATGAAATCATTGACCTATTCAGCTATTCTATGACCAGTTCTATAGTCTCCAGAACTGATCAACAGTTAGTGTTCTTCGAATGTGATGTTCTTGGTGACCAAAGAAGACATTGAATTAAACCCTAATGGTCATTTAAGCTTGTAGGCTACAGAAATAAATCCTACACCACAATCTGTTAATATTTCAGTTATTTTATCAACCCCTGGTAGATATCACATTGAACGTTTTCCAACTTGTTGTTTTATTACATGCCCACATAAAAATATAAACATGTACACGTGGCATTTTGGGACCATCTTGCCCATGGCATCGCCAAATTGTACTGTATACGTGTATTTGATGTCAAAGAATACCAAATTTTTATAATTATCTTCCAAAGGATAGTGTCAATCTAAAGGAAATGAGTTGAATTAAATTGAAATGTTGATTTTTCAATTACCAACAAAATAATTACCTGCTAATGATTACTTGATACATAACCTAAATGTTGACGAGTGATTCACATTGTAAGCAATCTTGAAAATATGTGTCTATTTTGGTTGAAAACTTGAAGAAATTTGTCTCAAATTTTCAACCAAAATAGGCACGCATTTTCAAGATGAATTCCAACAACAATGTTATTTATATAAATATACATGGACATGTAAATGATTGTTTACCATTACAACCTTACTTAATAACGTCAATTAGGCTCACTTAAGGAATATTAAGTTCCATACTTCAGGAAAAATGTTAAGTCCGTTACATGTAGAAATTATCAACAATAAACCTTTGTCAATTTGCCTTGTCGACTGAAAGCATGTCTATTGGGCACCAACAATGTTTATTATTTACTGTTTATCCACATAATTCGACTTAGTCTCGACTTGCATAAGAATGCAATTCATGCCATTCGCATAAAAATTCCTCCAAGATTGGGCAATTATTTCCATCCCTGCAGCGAGCTTATTTAAATGCAAAATACAATATCAACGAACGGTGGCAAACGCATTTCTATCAATTTAATTCAGCTAAGACAACAAACAAGCTCGTCATTCCTTTGCACGAAGCGAATTCTGAAACAACGAAATGAAATTTCTTATCCACACTCATATACATGTACGAGCGTGCTGCAATAACTGCGTGAAGCATTTCTAGCATAAAGCTAGAAAATTTGAAGTTCACTGATATCCACCTTTTAGTTCCAACAACGCATGATGCGAATAAAACTCGCATGTTGCGACCTTCGATGCATAATTAGCAGTCATATTTGTATCCATTTTGTCAACTAAAAGCTATTAATTTCACAGAATTGTGTTTCGTTGTTTGACTGGTATAGTGTAATTCCCGTACGGTCTGTTCGCTGGACCGTATAAACAGATGTTTAATGGTCATCGTAAAAATAAACAAGGATGCCAAAGGCTAGGCCTAGTCCCATTTAGTAAGCCGCCATTAAGCGCACTTACTCCTAGCAGTGTTAATAGGTCCATTTGCTTTTAACAAAATCCCTAAAGACTGACCAAAATTCCTGGTAACTTGCTTGTTTCCGCGATCCACCCATGCAATTAAAACAAGTCGAGGTGTGGAGAAATTAGCAGTAGTTTAACTCAATCAAAAAACACGAATAAATTGTTAATCTGAAAATCGTTATATCAAACGTAAACCAAACGGGATATACAGTATCTCTCAAAAGCAATTCAATTAAGTTGACGGGCAACTCAGCTTAGTTTCAATTTATTATTGCAACGAGGATATTGTCTCTTTTAGGCATAATTGGATGTCAAGATGAGAATATTTGGAGCAGGGCATAATCTAATGTGTACTGTGTATCCTCTCGTTTTAGTTTGGTCTGAGCGAGGGTGGGATTTTATTTACATTTGATACGTTGTGCAACTGAAGTTTTGATGCATATAGCCCCATGAAGTTAATGCAAAAATGGATTCTGCAAGAGCAGGCGGGTCAGAACATGGGCGGGGAAGACATGCAATTTTCGTGTCACATGCACTATTTTGCGTCACGAACACATGTTCCAAATTTACATGAACATTTTTCACGAAAGAAATGCTTATAACAATGAAAGTACATGGGCCACCGAAATTTGTGCTTGAAGCAACAAGAATTAATTTTCATTTAAAACATTTTTGAAAAATAATTAACTATGATGCACATCGGGTTGAGACAACTCAATATCCCTGTAGGCTACCGGTATGTTCTAACACAAAGTCAGTTTCACCAAATTAATTTTCCTAGTACATGTAGAAAACAAATTAAATTAATGTTTCGCATTCTATATTACAGAAATACACTGCACGTGAAATTTTTTGCGGCACTTGAAGTCAGAGAAAATATCCATCTGATGGGAATTTTCAATGTCGACCCTTTAATAAACAAACTGCATTTTTGTACTGTTTTTCTAAACACAACAAGGCTTAAAAGACCACAGCATCCGATACGTTCATGCATATATACCGCATAATACAGTATGTATAGGCCCTCATTTGGAGATTAACAACATGATTTGCATAAATTTTGCTACGCCTTCATTAAGGCTCGTTAAATATTCATAATCATCATCTGATTGATGCTAAAACCGTTGCATTTTCACATGAAAAGTTGGCCATCTTCACCATCATCTCCATCTTTTACAAAAGTTTTAACGTAATCAAAATAATGTGTATCAATCTCTTCGGTTTTTGGAGTTTACACATTAAATTAGATAATACAATTAAGCAACAGACCCATTAGTAGATTGATCAATACTTCAACGTCGTTAATTGCATTACGCCACAAAGGCTGATAGCGGTCGGTCAGATAAAAACGATCATTTTCACGAAACATCCATTAACGTTCCAATCAGGTAATATTGTGCCATTATTGAAACTTTCTAAAACTGGAAACTCCCCTCCGTAGTATAATATCATAAGGTCAAGACAATATATTGATACGTAATAGCCGATTGGCTGGAGTAGTTTCAGATTTATGATAAAGAGCAACAATTTACAACGATTTTTTTTGAAGAAGAAAAAAATAGAAAGAGCGTATATATACATGTACATCGTGTTTACATGCAAGCTTTTCATGGTGGTGGTGAAATGTTTCAAAACTCCACGAATCCCCTGCTTCTTTAAAATTCAGCAAGGACAACAGTGGTGTGATATACAGTATTTGAGTTTGATAAAACCAGATAGAGCGTACGTGCTTCGCTGCATTTGTTTTTAGATTTACTACAAATAAACACAAAACATAAAATCACGTGCTCATCTCAAGCTAATACTGTTTATGATATACCTTAGCCTGTTTACATGGTATTTTCAGCTCACAGTACGTTACTTGGATCAAGTGTGTTATTATCAAGTGTGGATCAAGTGTGTTAGAATCTCCAAGCAGATTTTCAAATCAAGTTACTCAACTCAAGTAGTTCAACTCGAAGACTTCTCCTAACGGTTCGTAGGTTAAATTACGTCTTAGGTTAGTCAATGTCAGATCACAATGTGTGATTAGGCTGTGCTTGTTAAAATAAGCAAACACAAAATAAAATATTTATACTGAAAACGTCCATGTTCCAATTGAAATTCCCTTAGATTCCCATGTTTCTCAGGCTAGAAGTCATCATGTTTACTGTGATTTGCCAGCAATACTCAGACAGTAGAATGTTAGTTGTTAGATGATCATCACCCCTTCCAACTCTGGCCACATTATCATCCGTCATTTCATCCAGCCCAAAAACTTTATTTCAATCGTGTAATTCCCGACAATTAATGCGTGCGCTACTTAAAATGCGTAGCTAAACTTCTGGTGGTCCTCTCGAGGGAATCCACATTCACCGTGGCGAAATTTGCAGTGCTTAATTTCCACGTCATGGCACTGAAGCATCTTGTTCAGCCGCCGTTTTTGTTTGTGAAAAACAAACGCCTATCGTGGGTTTGCCATTTCAGGCGTTCACCGAACCAATTAACTGGTGCAGTAGTAATAAATTAATTATCGCCCTACGCTGCTGCAGAAAGCGCCAGCAAAAGTGCATAAATTGAACTTGGGAAAACTGCATTATCAAAGCAATTACTCGTCTTCTGATTCGCGAACCCAATGCGAGTTGATAAGAAAATTACGAGCCCTAGGCATACATAACGATTCGATTGTGCTAATTGATTATAAATTGTGCCGCTGCTTATTAAATATAAGCGTGTGAATCATTTATGCGCCCTGAAAGGCTAATTAAAAACACATTAAAATGTGCAATATTCGCCGCGTTGCATGGAAGATGTCGTACAGGCAAAATAATTATGTTGCATGACTGCAAATTAATGCACCAAATTCCTCTAGTTCAATTATAAATAAATGAGCAGATACGAATGCATTGACATCATCGTTCAAAGGGTGATTCCCCCTCTAAAATTTCAAAACGAACAACGCTTTTTCTTCGATTGTGTTTCCACGGTGTAGATACGTTTACTTTGACAAACATTTTTCGCCAAGTTGTGAGGCTGCGAAGACTTATCTTCGTTTACTGAGCTAGTTAAATACAGAAAAGTTTTATCCACATAGTCGGCATCATTTGGTGGGCTATAGCAAAAAAACGAACTCGATTTCAAATTAGCTAGACTTCCAGAGATTTTTTTCTATCCAAGATAAGATAAAAGTTGACAGCTTGCCTATGAAATATTTTCATCCCCCTCTAATTGAGATAAACAGTGGGCCTAGACAGTACATTAAGTGAAACTCATAAGCTCCTTATCGAAAAAAAAAACTAACAATGAAAAATGAAGCAAAAATTATAAAAGCCTGCCACGAGTTTTTGATTGGACCTCAGACAGCGTCAGAAAGCTCTATTAAAAATACTTTTAGATAATCAGCTCAACCCCTAGTTTTATGGGGTGACTTGAATGTTTGATTCCTGGAGCACATATTTCTAAAAATGCTTCACTTTGAAAACATTCCATTTAAGCATCAATTGTGGAAGATGAGCCACACTCTAAGGGATGACAATATTTGTTTTTCTACTCTACATCTGTGTGTTGTTTGTGGTAAAATTAGAAATCAAATATTGCTGTTTTACATGTTAGCCGGACATGTTATTCGAACTTTTCCTCAGAGCTCATACGCTGGCAGTGATTGCTTGACGATTTCGGGGCACTTAAATCAGAAGTTTCATTTTAGGTCATTTTAGATGCAGCTTACTATGGCACAGAAAACGAAAATGAAATGTGGGCATAAGTTATCCCACCAATTATTTCTCCATATAATACTGACAGCTATTTGAAAATAGCATACAGGCTGTACGCTAATATATTATTTTAAAA
Source organism: Cylindroiulus punctatus (assembly GCA_034695085.1). Taxonomy (NCBI): domain Eukaryota; kingdom Metazoa; phylum Arthropoda; class Diplopoda; order Julida; family Julidae; genus Cylindroiulus; species Cylindroiulus punctatus. Next base: position 4,946 of record JAQFYZ010003124.1, on the reverse strand, counting down.
TGCATTATAGTAAGTAATATATACATTACACCATCTATATTTACATAATATGCACGTGTAATTGTAAAAACGTTCTGTAATACAGATGCATAGTATTACAGAACACGATTATACATCAATCAATACATGCATTGCGCAACATAAATCGACAAATTTAGTCTTGTTTTGTGTACTTTCTATACCATCTAAGCAACACGACAGTTTAAAAAACTAAGCAGGGAAGGCATGAAAACTGCTCAGTCTTGAAAACTATAGGAAAACTATACGACTTGGTCATAGCAAGGGCAAGATGTACAATGTAGCGCAGCTTTCGTAGCTTTTTCCAGAAACGATTGTCGATGTAATTGGGAAAATTGACGCGAAATCGTCCAATAAACCTTCGCTTCTCTGGATTCTGGCTCTTAAATGGTCTATCAGAAAATTCAAACCATAGATGTTTGCCTGCTTTTAGGATAGACATCCAGCACGCTCGAATAAATGGCGTGTGTGTACTTTCTACAATTGTAAAAATAAACTGGGGATAAGCGCTCTTTGAGACAGCTTTGGAAAAAGCTGAGCGCCGTTCGACGCAAAGCCAAAAACTGTCACAAGCACGTTGGGATATTACGACTATAGACATGCCATTTAAAGCCCAGAGTTATTTTATATGCACTCATTCACCTGCCTTTTCTTTACAATGTTGTTACGTTGGAAACGATTTTAATAGGAACCAGAATTCAAGGTACGGTGCCGCCGATTTGGTTCGTATAAAATTAAAAAATATTTCGAATCGTTATTCGTATTTAAAATTTTAATTCTGAAGTTAATAAGTTTGGAACTATTAAATTCCGTATTGCCGTTGATGTTTCAATCAACGGAATTCATCATCGGATTATCGCATTTTGCTACGCGAAAATTCATCATACGTTGCAATTTAAATTGGAAAATCGGAGCTTATTGCAGCACATGTAATAGTTTATTAGTGGAATGGCATTAATTCTGTCTCCAATGCCATCCTAAATAATATTACATATTTTACTGAATGAATACATCCGAAAAGACCACGGATCAAAAGATGAACAATATAATTTTGTTTACATATTAGTGATGTTACACTATAACAGCCGATCATGAATTCTTCCCTTATAATACATCAACTGATTTTTAAAATTTTGTTAGGATTGACGAGAAACAAATTTGGGGTAAAAGATTATATTTTTATTTCATGTATTTCGCTCACAATGATGATTTTACCATTGTAGAAAACCTACATCAATGAATCAGCACGCTACATGAAGTAAATTATTTTTCATTCATTTTTGCCATAAACTATGAACCAACTTTTTCCATTCTGAACTAGCGACTGATGGCGATTGAGGGGCTCTTACTATAGGCGTCAGGAAGATCAAATTCCAGGTAAATTAACGTCGAATCTTCGACGTGCCGAATCACATGACCATTAAAAACAATTGAATTCATATTTATCTGGAGTACGTTCGTATGCAGGCTTACATCATCCATTATACAGGAGATTCAGTCTGTCTGTCTTAAGGAGTCCTCGCCTTTTTTCCAGAAATAAAATCCCCGTCGTCTTTATTTGTTCTTGCATCTACTCCGACAGAGCCAACATTTGCAAGGATGCCATGTCGTCCACGTTACTCGATGCGCGTACATAAGCGCAATCGATTTCGTAATTCCCCTATGTTTGACTTCCCAATTGGTGAACAATACTTAGCGTCACAAAAAAGCGCTTGGCGACATTCGATTGGAGATTGAAGATGTTTTCTTTCAGGTTGATTGAAGCTGGAGAAAATGTCCAGGGCTTCGCGAGGGGGTTAGAGGTGCTCGAAAGCGCATCAATTGGATATTATACCCAGTTTGCTAGAAGTAAGGAGCTGAACCATGCAGCTAAGAGTACAAAAAATCCCAAAAAAAAGTTTTCGATGCAGCTGCATTTATTGAGATGAAAAATCCTTTCGAGACAAACGACATCGTAGGGCCAGAAGAACAAGGTGAGAATGTAATCCAAGTAATGATTCCCAGTACCATGGAAACTGAACGCCTATAACGTCGCCCAATATTCGATAACTAACAGTATATTATATCCAGAAACAAATGTATAGGTCCTGATAAATTCGCAATAATATTTCACCAATACAATGTTTACACGCATGCTTCAACTCACCTTAAAATAAACTCTTTACACCGTATACACCTATACTATTTACATGGTTTGCCTTGAAGTCACCTGCAAGTGCCTTGAAACCACCCCATAGTTAATATTTTCGTTATCATAAAATCATACTGTTGCACCTACGGTATTTTGTTTCTCAAATTATTTAATGCCAGCAATTATCTGTTTCTGCAGAAATAAAACTCCTTGCGTGATAGCTGTCACTGATTAAATGCAATATTGCAATGAAAAAATTTACAAAACAAATCTGCTTTACTTTCAATTTCAATACAATACAACAAAATTCAACACCTGAGATGCTATGTGGTGGTGAGGGGGAGGGGGGGGGGGTTGATATACATCCGAGCACCAAAGTTAAGTAAAAGCATGTAATGCAGGCTTGCTTGCACGTATGATTACTTAGGTTAGGGCATTTTAAAACTTGCATGTCACCATAATATAAGTTGCATTTGTCAAAATTGTCACAGATTTACTCTTAATGGCATATTGCGTGTTTACTTTCGCTCACCCAATTCGGAAATCCACAGTGTACTGTACGTATAAGTAACATTTCAAATTACAATTGTTGAAATGTATCATATTATGCAGCTCGATATGAATGTACTTAATTAGCGTCAAAGTCAGGAATTTATGGAAGTTGTTGTTTCATAACTGACAGATGTAATTAGAGCATACCATATCATTATTAAATTCGATTTTTTTAAACATACATGTACAATGAATTTACACACACTGATTGTTTCATGCAGAGATGGTCATGAAGCTCCAGAACAATCTAACTTAGTTTTAGCATATTATTATGTGAAATGACACATTCTTATGCTGTCGTCTACTGGAAGACTGTCTAGTGAGGTCTAGAGCAGTCCAACTTTTATCGAGGCTCAGCTTGGCTCTGAATGGTCAGATGCCGAGCAATTTCGAGTAATCGTTGATTTGATTTCATTTAATCATATCCTTAAGCTGGCATTTCCACATATCACCTCGCGAGGCTGCTATGGAAGATAGTAGGTACGAGGATATCTATTAAAACGAAACGCAATATAGTGTAGCGGATAAAGCCAGCTAAGGTGTTTGCTCTTCCACTGTTTTCGTGCTGCTCATCAGTGTTTACTTCTTGGCTTCATTAATTGGAAATGATCAAGTTTCTTATGTCGTTCAGCTCTTCCTCCCCACCCCTTCGCTCTCCATCTGCAGTATAGCGTATTAATGGGCAGCCTGTTCAGTGTGCCATGCAATAGCCCTTCAAATCACATGAATCAATGGCATCTTAACAATATTTCCTTTGTTGAACTAGGCCGCCTTCGATTCACGCTAGGGAGGGATTTCCTATTGAGGTACTGGTACCAATTATTTCTTCTTGACCAGCAAAAAATTAAAGAGCCTGGCAGTCTATAAAACGCTCTTCACATGCCAACAAAAAGAGTAAGAATCTTTATAGAAAAAATGACCTTAGACTATGCCGCATTTTAACGTTATAATGATTTCGATTGTTTGTCAGGTACGAGAATGAGATTACTAACAGGTATAAACGGTGATAAAGAGCTTGTCATTCAAGTAATTTACCTCTATTTTTAAGCCAATAAAGGAGCATTTTAGGCTTCGTCTCACAATAGCTTTATAATGCTGTTTTTCACCATTAATCACTTTGCTTTATTGTTGGTTTCTAGGCTACATTCATCCATTTGTCGATTCCCTATTTCCAGGGAATAGTGTGTCTGAGCACAATTCATGAAATCATGGGGACGCTCAAATATTTGGTCATCACTTTTTCGCGATTTTCAGATCCCCGTGTCAGTACACAATTTGTTATCATATCCATACCCCTTAGGACCCTTAGGGGGTGGACAACGTATCTTTATGAGGTAGGACCACCCTTGACCTGCAATGCAACTGTGCATCAGTTATTCTAAGTCTTGCGTTACGGCAAGAAACATTTGGACATTGGGGATATTTGAGATAGGAATCAGCACCTTTGATCTCTAGTCCCCAGATCTCACCAAAGTTAACATTTTAGAAATCTGGTGCTCATGGAGGCCAGGGATGACATTGCATTTAGCCTTCATACTTTCTAAACCATGTAATCTACTCAATTTGTGCCCAATCTGTTAGGGTTAAATTATGATGGCATGCTACATTATTTTTACAACCCTAAACTTTTTTAATATAAATAAATTGGAACAGAAATGATAACTTTCACCAAAAATCACGATCGCGATTAATGGAATATAACCTAATGTCTAATAAAACAGCTATATCATGTCAGCATTGGGCTCAACCCTTCTCCCAAGGTGGTGACAAAACATAATGGCTTTCTATGCTTAAATTCGGTTTTATATGACTGTCTCACAGCACAACTAAGCACTTTCAAACACAGCACATATACACATATGCGAAAACGCCGAGCATTGGCAGTGTCAAGCTTGATGTCATTAACTATACTGTAATTGAAGCGGGTAATTATCACCTAGTAAGCGTGATTAAACAAGAGGGATTAAGTCCGCAAAGCAACTTGGGCCAACGAACAACGGCGTTGACCTTAGCTAATCTGGAGAAGTGACGTCAAGATACGGGTTGAACCGTTTGAAAGGCACACCATTTTATCGACTAGCCCGCGCATCACCAGCATTCACCAATGTTAAGGCCCATTCAAAGTGATTTTTTGTAATTGAATTTACCTAATTTTGGCCAGATAAGAGAATTTCAAATGAAACTGAATGTTTTAATTCGAAGTTTATATTGATAGTAAGTTCCTGGACTATATAAAATTAAAAGA